>PVKN010026480.1:0-13811 GCA_004027915.1 Capromys pilorides | reverse complement strand
GTTCAAATCACTCTGTGATCTTGGCCCTGTTACTGCGTCTCTTTGTGCTGCAGTTTCCTCTTCTACATGGCAGGGATAAGAACATCTCCACGGTAGAACAGTAAGTGTCCTAGTCTGTCATAGACAGTGCCATAGTGCGACAGTAGCAAGGCTTAGGTGAGACCAGGGTGGGGCTCTGTACGATGCCCCCCACTATAAACCTCCATAAGTTTTAGCCACCCCTCCCCATGGCTAGAATCTCTCCACACAGGTGTTCCAACACTCACTGAACAGATGAAGAAATCGCAGCTCAGAGAAGCCAAAAGACCCCACCTCGGATCACCAGCTCCTCAGGTGTAGAGCCAAGGCGGGCGCCCAGGCTCGGCACTGTGGGATCAGGAGGGTTCTGCTGACTTCATTTTCACCAGGGAGGAAGTAGGTGCTCTTTGAGCATCTACTCCAGGGCCAGCCTTGCCTCCTGGAGCTACCAGCCTGGGAAGACTGGGAAGATCCACTGTGTTCTGACAGGCCATAGCAGGCAGGTGCTCCTGGGTAGAGGTGAGCCCTGCACATGGCGCTGGGCAACCCAGGTAGCCTGCCTGGCTGTGCAGACCCCACAGCCTGCAGGGTGCTAAGCATGCAGCGCATCCACACCGTTGCACAGCCCAGTAGCTCTGGCTTCTTACCAGACCTTTGATCCCTTCTTTTCCTCCCAATTGCCCCCGAGAGGTGGCACAGGTAGGGACACTGAGGCTTGCAGAGGTTGCGTGATTTTTCTCGGGGTCGCAAAGCAGGGCTGGGACTGAGCTAAGGCTCCTGCCTGATGGCCAGACAGCCATCGAGTTCTGTGCCTCTAACCGCCTTGCCGCACTACCGGGTCCAGGTGGCCAGAGGCTCGCCATGCAGACGAAAGGGAAAGCGTGACAAGCGAAGCCAGCAGCACAGGCCAGGCTGGAAGGAAGCTGCGTCTCTCTGCGGCCACCATGGCTCTGCCCCCCTCAAGGCTCAGCCTGGACACTGTGCCCACGAAGTCTCAAGACCTGTGCAGGATGTGACGGCCCTCCCTCCTAGCCCAGCCCCTGCCAAAGCCACAGCAAGTGTCCCTGGCCTGGCTTCCCCTGGGCAGAGGCGTACATGCCAGCGGGGACAGCCCACAGGGCCCCCACCATTCCCATGCCTAGCTTTTCAAAAGCACAATTACTCGCCCTTCAGAGACGCTGTCAGTGTGGGTAAACTCCATCTGCTAAACTGCATTACACTGATCTCTGCAGAAACCTTTGCAGTTATTAATAGTTTATTGATCTCAGCCCATTGCTGATGAGAGGAAGACTTGCCCCCACCCCCTCGGTCCCTGCCGCCTGCGGAAGGCCTGCTATCCAGCATGCAGATCGATGCGCTCGCTTCTTAGGGAAGGCCGTCTCCAGGCCGCTTAATCCACTTTAGCAGGACAAGAGTGCAGGCGAAAGCTCAGGTTTTGATGAGGCGCTGAGAGGAGGTGGACTGGTGGGAATCAAAGCTGGGACCTGGCGGCTGCTGGAGCCAGATGAGGACAAGAGTCTGCCTTGGAGTGGGAGGGGGCAGGGCTACGCCTGGATGCGCGAGGTGGTAGGTTCAAGCCCCTGGGTTCAGGGCTCCCTACGATCTAGGCTGCTTTGCTGTAATTCTGAGTTTCAGGATAAATACGTCACCTTCATCAAACAAGAACTTGGCGCTGGCAGGTAGTGGAGGGGAGGCCCTGTGGCCAGGTAAGGTCAGGATCTGGAGCCCAAGGTGTAGGTAGGATCCTCGCTTTTTTTTTTTTTTTTTTTTCTTTTTGGCGGGACGGGGGTTCGAACTCACAACCTTGCACTTGCCAGGCAGGCACTTATGCCACAGAGCTGTCTCCCCAGCCCCTAGGATCCTCACTTTATCTCAAGAGCAGAGAGGACAGGGATTTAAGTCTGAGAACCTCCTGGTTCTCATCTGCATTTGAAAACACCTGGCTGCACCTGAGAACTGCTCTGGAGGGAGCAGAGCAGGTGCGGAAAGCCCGGCAAATCCAGGGAGATAGGGACCTGGGAGGCCTGGGCCTTGGTCCCTGACACCCGTGGGGAGGGTGGACAGGGCAGGTGTCAAGAACGCTGGCAAGTGTGTGACTTGGGTGACTGGCCGGGGCCGGGCCACTCCTGTGCTGGGGAACCTGCAGGAACAAGTGATGCTGCGGAAAAAAGAGTCCTGGGCGGGCTGCTGTCACTCCCCAAAACCACCAATCCATGTGTCCCCCGGGACGTCTTCCGCACCACCTGTGTGGTGTCACCTCTTTGTGTCGCCAAACAGATTGCTTATTTTACTGTCACCTAAGCGTGTCATCAGCATAGCGTGTCACACGAAGTGTGTCACCTGCGTCGCTCTCACACGAACCTGTCTTCGTATATCACCTGTGTGACGGCTACCCGCACAGATCCGCCGGTGTGTCAACCGTGTCATTGTCCTCCTGTGACATCACCAGGGAGCTGCTGGCTATACAGGTCCCTGGAGACTGTTTCTTTACATGCTCTCTGCACCCGTCTCCCCTGGAAGTCACTTAGGAAGGTTGCCTCTAAAACAGACATCTGCGAGTGTCACCTACACATGTCACTCTGGGTGACTGTCATTCAGTAACACTGCCCGGCAGAAAGACTACTTTTTCAGTCTGGCTGAGTTACAAACAAAGAAAATTGTTCTGAGGGGAGACAAGTCCCCTGCTGTTCCCACTGTCACTGCGCTTTCTTCTGGGAGGATGAGTGCAGGAGGCGGCAGCGTCTTCCCAGACAGATTCCCCTGATAAGCTGGATGCTTCTCTCTTCAGTGACAGTGGGGAGACCAGAGGTTGGCTCCATGTGTTCTATGCAAATGAGGGTGTTGTTTATGCTAATCTGTGCTGCGGGGAGGGTGCTGGGAGACTGGTTGGGCTCCATGTGACAGCAGCAGTGGGGGTGTCAAGGGGCAGAGAGTTGTGAGGAAAAGGTGGGAGGCAAGGATGGGGTGGGGAGGCTGAGGAGCGACAGCTCCGCAGAGGCAAATGAGAGAGGCTCCACAGAGGGTGGCTTTCTGGTGTCGCTACAAGATCTACTGAGTCATGCAGTGCTCTATGTCGGAACATCGCAGCCTGGACCTGGGGGGGGGCACCCACATGTCCCCCAGGCAGCAGTGACAGGGTTGCTGCCATTCCCCAGTTACAGATCCCACTGGCTGGGAACTCCCTGTCCCGGAAGGGCATAGCAGGACACCAGACGCAGCCAGGGCCTCTGTCCCTTTGGGTGCGTTGCTCCTGCTCACGCTCCTGTGACTAGCTACGACCAAATCACAGCAGCCCTGTAGCGCATCACCTCCTTATTAAAATTTATTTTTAATGCGATACCAAGGATCGAACCCAGTGCCTTTATACTGAGCTACATCCCCTGTCCCTGTAACCCAGAATTTCATCGAGTCATCTCCATTTTCTTACATGAGAAAGACAGGGCGGCTATGGCTACAAACACAGGAGCAGAATCTGAATTTGATCCTCTCGGGCACCATGTGAGAGCTTCTCATTCAACAGAGGAGTCAGGAAAGTGCCTCTCTGCTTGTATTTTTCATGGAGGAAGAGAACAACATACTACTCGCTTTAGTATGATCTGACCCTGTGTGCCCTGTGGAAAGATCTAGAACCAGAGCTATCAAACTACAAGGTAGCCAACCTAGCCCTTTGGCTGTTCCTCTTACCTGGGCACTGACACTGTTTTGAACATGTTTAAATGGTTGGAGGAAAAAAAAGAAAACAAAAGCAGGTTGTTTTGTGGCGTGTGAGAATTAGCTGACCTTCAGCTGGCAATGACCACAAAGTTTTATTGGAACCCAGCAGGCCGGCCGGTTCCTGCTCACACAGCCCGGGGCTCCGTGTGCGGCTGAGCAGCTCCAACACAGACCACGAGGGCAGCGGAGCCTGAGCTATCTGCTCTCTGGCCTTCCGGAGGCAGAGCCTCTATGGTTAAGGAACAGTGACACAGTGACCGGCTCCCCTATTCCTTGTCCCCTGGGATGAGGGCTTCCTGGGGATAGAAGTTGTTTGGTCCCCTTTTTTCAACGTCCCCAGGCAATGTGGAGACAGAAAATCAAGTTGAATTATCTCAGTTCTTCTAAGCTGTATGGAGCAGGGCATGATCCCCCCCACACACACTTGTGCCTCAGTTTCCACACTTATGAAGTGAGCTTTCGTGGGCAGCGGCCTGGAGGGGTGAGTGAAACCACACCTGTTCTGAGCCCCTGCTGTGCAACGACGCTGGCTGCATGCTGGGAGTGACTCCTCTTCCTTTGTCCTCCTACACCCTGCGTGTGGCCTGTCATTCACCTAACAGCTAAGTGGCTGCAGCAGGACTCTCGGGGTGTAGATTTGGCTGCTTCGAGACATATGGCCTGGGTGGAGAGATAGCACAGTAGAAGTTTTTGCCTGGCAAGCACAAGGTCCTGAGTTCAATTCCTGGTCAAAAAAAGGAAAGAAGGAAGGAAGGAAGGAAAGAAGGAAGGAAGGAAGGAAGGAAGGAAGGAAGGAAGGAAGGAAGGAAGAAAGAAAGAAAGAAGAAAGGAGAGAGAGAGAGAGTGAAAGAAAAAGACACAGACTGTATCTTCACCCTCAGCAGCGCAAGGCATGGGGCCTCGTGTAGCTGGGGATCCACAGGTGTCTCTCCACCTCCGAGTGGGGCACAGAGCAGGGGCACCCATAGGCTTTCATGGAGGCTGACAAGCAGGGCTGGGTCGAGGTTGGATCCCCAAAGTGCTGCTTCGTGTTGCCCCACTGTGTGGAGACTCAACCTGTCCTCTGCCTCCCTTCAGGCTGCCCGAGGTCCGGATCTCAGACAACGGTCCCTATGAGTGCCACGTGGGCATCTACGACCGTGCCACCAGGGAGAAGGTAGTGCTGGCCTCAGGGAACATCTTCCTCAATGTTATGGGTGAGTACAGGTTGCTGGCCCAGCATCACAAGCAGGAAGTGGGGGGGGCATGCACGCAAGCACAGTGCACATGCAGAACGCCCAGCTACCTGCCGAACGCCTGTGGTGCCAGGCTCGGGCCCTCTTCTGCCTGTGCCCCAGGCCAGGCTGCGCAACGATGGAGGCCTGATGTTCTCTGTGGGACCTTTCTGCTGACCGCACTGAACTGTGAGGGACACCAGCCTCACCTTATCCCTGGGGATGCTCTGGCTGGGGCATGATGAGAGACTGAGGAAGAAAAGAGGGAAGGAAGGAGGGAGGGAGAGAGAGAGGGAGGGAGGGAGGGAGGAAGGGAGGGAGAGAGGGAAGAAGGAAGGAAAGAAGGAAGGAAGGAAGGAAGGAAGGAAGGAAGGAAGGAAGGAAGGAAGGAAGGAAGGAAGGGCCCCCGGGAAGCAGGCTGACTCTCATCCGCATGTCCACCTCCACAAGGTGCACGAGGACACGGGCCTCAGGGACCACCATGCACCACCCAGCTCTATGCTCGGTGGTCTGACATAGACTCAAGGAGGGACACCTGGGAGGTGCCTGCAGCCAAGAGCCCACAGTAGGGACCCCCATGAGGCAAGTGTATGGGGGGCAGCCCTGTGAAGACCATCCCAGAGCCTGCAGCTGGGGATGCTGCACCTCAGCGGCTGCTCTTCGGCTACAGGACAGCCACCTGCCCCTACCCAGGGCTTCCGCCCTCCCCTCCTCCAGAACATCTAGTTAGGAACGAAACAGTCTATGGGGCTGGGAGCAGCGGTCTTGAGTTCTCACCTCAGTCCCTGGGCCTCACTGTACACATCTTTATAATGGGGATAGCAGCCTAGTGCCTGTCTCCAGCAGGGCCGTGTCTGTGGGCCAGTTCATCTCCACCCGGCCTCACTGTCTCTATTGATAAAACAAGGGTGTGGCTGGAGCAGTCTCAGAGGCACCCCGGGTCTTGCCAGGTGCACACTGCGGGCTCTGCTGCAGGACCACTGGGACTCGGCCTTGACTCTGGGCTCTGTGTCCTCCAATTTTCTTATCAAATGATCTTTACCAGGGAAGGAGAGCCTGCTGCTCTCAGCAACTGATAAAAACACAAAGGCCCCGTTGAAAGCCCCGGATCTGGGGAAATTGAAATCCTCCGAAGGCCAGACCTCCGAAGGGACATTGATCCCGCAGCGAAGGCTGCAGAGGGCGTGCTCTGGCTTGCGGTGGACAGCTGAGCTGGGAAGGGGTGGCAGCTCCTCTGACGTGTGAGCCAGGAGCCTTCCCCCAGCTCTGCTGGGAAACTAGCAAGGACCAAAACTCAGTTTGTACCCGCGAGGGGCTCCTGGCCTGATGAGACAGGTGCACTCAACAATCTGTCAAATATTTATTGCGCACTTACTGTGGGCCAGGGAGTAGCAGCTCGTTTGTGGAAGGGGTCTCTTAGCTAAGTGCTTCCCATCCATATATTACGTGCTTCAGGGCTCACACCCATCTCCAAGGTAAGTACTATTAAGAGCCCTGTTTTGAACACACAGACACAGGGGCACAGAGACAGCAAGCCACTTGCCTAAGATCACACAGCCGAGCTCACAGAGTCTTCCTATGCTATTGGGTAGCTCTGCATGGCTGTCAGACACGAGGTGCCAACTCTGGAAATTCGGGGCTCTCCCAGGCAGGATTCTCCCTGGCCTGGCAACCACGCATCATGCTCAGTCCTGGCCAGGACCCAGCATGGGACAGCAACTGAGGCTGTGGGACTAAGGCCACATCTTCAGAGGCCACCCCTCCCCGAGGTACAGGCTTCCCACTATGCCCTAAAGTGTCCCGAGCTGGGAGCACCCCTCTGTTGCCTCAGGATTAGGACAGGTGACCAGGTGACCCTGAACCCACTCCTAGCTCTGACACCTGTGCATCTATGACACTACTGCTAGAGGAGGAAACTGAGGCACAGAGAGGCCGCAAGGGGCTCACCCTGAGGCGCAGATAGCCCTAGGCTCCCTGCTGCGTGGAGGGCAGTGCTGTTGGCCCACTGAGACTCCCTTCCTTCTGGGTCCCCAGCTGAGGACCAACAGATTCATGGGCACAGCTTCTGCAGATCCACTCACCGAGTCTCCGGTGGCGGGGCTCAGAGGGTTCTGCAGGAGGCGGAGGCTGTGGGGAGGAACAGGCTGGGCAGGCCGGGGCACCACCCGCACCCACGCTCCTGGTGTGCCCCCCCAGCTGCAGAGCGAAGCTGAGCCAGGGCTGCGGGGTGGGACTCTCCCTGGATCAGCGCCACCCTGGTGCTGACCCACTGCTCAGAGGCCACTGTGCTTGTCACTGTCTGTCCCCTAAGGGGGCAGCCACACTCTTGCTCATGGGGTCTGAGCAATCTCGTGCCCCAGGTGACAGGTTTCCCTGTCCCTCCCTTGCATGTGACACGGGCGGGCGGGAGAGCTCCCAGATTCCCACACTTTCCTTTCTAGGATCTCCAGGGTGTGTGCTGTGAGTGGGGCAGGCAAGGTGGTGATACCCGGATGAGGACTGAGCTCAGAGGTGGGCGGACCGCAGGTGCTCACGGCTGTCCTCGGCCAAGGGCCAGGGTATGAACTAATGAATGTGTGTGGAGGGCTGGCTTCTAGGGAGGTTGGGCAGACCTGGAGCTGCCCGTCCTACAGCGCTGGCCTGGGCCAAGCCAACTGCGCTCTCAGATTCTCAGGGGACTCTGCTGCCACCAGCCCAGGACCACATTTTGAGAACCCCTAGCCTAAACCACTAAGCAAAGTTCCAGAAATATTATCTCTGAACACATCTACCCGTGGATGGATATTTCTCTATCCGCTTGTACCCCAACACCCACGTGCTCGCCTACATGCGAACGCACCTCTCCTTCCTTCGGCCACTCCTCGCCTCACCCCTGACACAGGAGGATGCCTTCATCCCTGGCGACAGGAGCTGAGGACATAGCGGTTTGGTTCCAGATCCCAGATTCACCATGTGACGTTGGGTGCGCTAGCCTCGCTGGGTCCCAGTTTTCCCATCTAAAATAAATACAAGGCCAGAATCTAAGCTTCCTAGGGAGTTAGATCCCTACCTGCTAGGCTGGCTGGAGGGTTTAATTTAGATCAGGTTGAGGCACCGTGGGAGATCGGTCAGGTGGACTCTGCATTGACCAGCTTTCGGTCACTGTTATAAAATAACTGAGAAAAACAACTTAAAGGAGGAGAGGGTTATTATGGCTGCTGGCTTCAGGGGGTTCAGGCCATGGTTGCTGGGCTCCATTGCTTCTAGGCCTGCGGTGGGCTGAGCATGAGGATGGGGTGTATGTGGGGGAGCAAAGCTGCTCAGGAGACAGCAGGTGATGGACAGCATGGAGCAGGGGTGCCACACCACCTTCCGACAGCCAGGCCCAGCTTCCTAAGTTTCCACCACCTCGGAATGCATTAGGGGAGGTCAGCGCCTTCATGTCCCAACCACCCCACTGTGGGCGCAAGCTCTTGCCTCTGTGTTTGGCCTTCCTGTTCACTCCAAAGTCCTTAGGCCACCCTGGGCAGTGACTTCCTGGGGGCACACAGCTCCAGGCACCTGGCTCCCTCGAAGCCCGTGCAGTCAGCGTCACAGCCCGCCCTTCGGTTCCTATGGCTTCTGCATCCAGAGACGCTACCTGTAACAATGAACCAAAAGTGCATTTTTATGATGGCATCTGTCCTGGAAATGCACAGATTTTGTGCTTGGGATTAGCCCCTCAAAATATAGTATAACATCTGCCTATACAGCCTTTGCCTTGTATTCCGTCTTCTTAGTGACCTTAGTGAGTGAGAATTTAGGAGACGGTATGCTGGGGTTATGAGCAAGCACTATGCGACTGGCAGAAGGGGCTGGGGCACCTGTAGCTTTGATATCTCTCTAGGTCCTGGCACCAGGTCCATGAAGATAGCAGGCCATGGCTGCTGCACTACTGTCCCCAGATGAGGAAACTGAGGTGGAGGGAGAAGAAGGATTCGCTCCAGGCCCCTGAGGGAGACGGTTCTCTGTCCCAGGGCAGCACGGCTCTTGTTGTTCTCCAAGGTCTAGAGTGTTATAAGTCAGGCTTTCCCAGACAGTGTCTGCTGCCAGCCTGGGAGCAGGAGCCCCATGGAGCCCATGGCGCAGACCTGGGTGGGAGAGGGACAAGACTTAGCCGAGACGGGAGGGGTACATGCGGCAATCCACACGGCAGAAGAGTCTGAGGCAGGGCCTGGCATGTACTGAACGATCAGTAAAATGTCTGTCGTGATGATGGGCAATAGGTCGAGTCGGGCAGAAACATAGGCATGATCGGCCAGGCAAGGTGGTGCACCCGTGTTACCCCAGCACTCTGGGAGGCTGGGGCAGGAGGACTGCAAGTTTAAACCCAGCTTGAGCAATTGAGCAAATTAGTGAGACCCCGTCTCAGAACAAACCAGCAACAACAAAAAACCTAAGAGCTGGGAATGTGAAGGCCCTGGGTTCAATCCTCACTTCCAAAGACACGCAAACAAAAACAGACACAATGAGTAAGGTTTAGTAAATACGCTCCCTGCCCCCTCCTTGTGTGACCCTCCCCTTCAGGTAGAGTTCCAGGTAGGCTTTAAACTTTACAGTCTGCGCATTGTCTTGGCCTGTCTGGGATGCTGCGGCAACTGCACACACACACACACACACACACACACACCCCTTCAGAGGAGCAGGGGTCATGGAGTGCTGGGTCTCCTCTGGGCCTCATTACACCTAAGCATGGGGCAGCTAACAATGTAGCAAGATGAGATAGTGCCCCCAGATTTGGGGCCCAAGGGGAGGCTCACAGGACTTTGGTGAGAAGGGGCTGACTCGGGGAGGGCAGAGCCAGGGCTCCCGGCACTAAAGCAGTCCACCCAGCCTGTGGCATCGGCGCATCCCAACGCAGCCACCTCCTTCCCAGGCCTCTGGTGGAGAACAAACTGCAAGAGCAGCTGTCATTTCATGCCTAACACATCACCATCTGCAGTCTGCGATGGGGAAAGACATTTGGGAGCCCCGGGGGTGACAAGGAGGGCGTGTGCTGCAGAGTCATTAAAATGTTTTTATCCGAGCTGCCAATAAATTGGAAGCCAATCTGAAAATTGCAGGCTGGGTCCTCCCTCAGAAGGGAGGATGTGCAGCCCCAGAAGGATCTCGAAGGTTCTTCTTGGGGTGCAGCCATGGGGAGAGCGTGTGGAGGGTGCACTGTGGTGATCAATTACATGCATTTGGGCCCAGTGCCTCCAGAAAAGTGGAAGGGCTCTGGGCTCCTGGTTCCCCAGAGGGGCAGAGCAGCCATTCTCTGCCATGGACCTGCACCTAAGAGTGGAGGCCACCTTCCCTGACCTGCCCTGTGGTCAAGCCTTGGCTGATCACGTGACTTCCACGGGTGTCCTTGGAAGTGGCCATGGTCACTGCCTGGACCAGATGAGGAAATAGAGGCTCTGAACATTTAAGGGACCCAACATGAGGGGGAGAGAGCTGGGGGTTCTCACCAGAACTGCCCAACCTAGGACTGGCACCAAACAGACACCCTGACTCCTAGGGAAACAGCCCTGTCTGACATAAAGCCTGTCAGCGGCTTGGCTTTCTGTTTTTTGTGTTGTGTTGTCCTTTTGAGACAGGATTGCACCATGCCGTTCAGATATTCGTGCGGGCCTTGAACTCACTTTGTAAGGCTGTCAGTGTTGCAATGCAAATTGAGTGCGGGGCACAGTGAGTGAGAACCTCGTCAAGAGTGAACCCTGGCTGGGAACACTGGCTGTGTGGAGGGCTGCTTGTCCCTCAGGAGCCGCAGGTATTTCGGGGAGAGAACGCCTAGGACCCCTGTGCCCTTGTTGCTGCGCTCCAGTGCCCATCTCTGGCTTTCTCATTCCCTGCTACTCCAGACCCCCTCACTGCTCTGACCCTCTGCAGAGAGCCCCGATCTTGGAGTCCAGCAGGGCCAGCAACCAGATCTGGGACTGAGAGCACACCTGCTGAGCTCCCGCCCGCTTGAGCCAGGTGGACATGACACTGCTGCACATCCGTGAAGACACAGTGCAGGGCGCCAGGCAGACCCAGCACGCTCTGGGCCACAGGGCATTCAGGAGGCAAGAACGGTCAGGGGTCGAGACCACCAGTCAGAGACCCAGGAAGTCCCTGGCCAGGCTGTGCTGGAATCTACAATTCAGAGCTGCAGCCCCTTGAGCATCCCAGGACTTCCGCTAGGGCAGGAATTGATCAGCTCCTTCTGCTGCCCAGCACCTGAGAGCTTGAGCCACCTGCTGGGCTGGGACCAATCACGTGCACTGGCCCAAGGGCACTGCAGGGTCGTAGACTCCAGACAGGCTGCAGAAGAAATCTGGGCAGGCCAGAGCTGCGGAGAATGTGGGGCCCAGCAAAGAAGAGATGTTAACTAAAACCTCCACCTCTGGCTCTAGAACCTCCAGGGCTCTGAAAAACAGCTAATGCTGGGCTGGAAGGCCCCTCCAGGGCCGGTTCTCTCCCTCCCTGGGCCTTATCCTACTTTTCTGAGTAAGGTATGAGCAAAGGACTCACGTCCTCCCAACTAGAAAAGGAGGGAGCTGGGTAATCCCCAGTTGGAGAATTCTCCCTCTGTTCAGTTAAGTTGACCATAAACAAGGAGCCAACTTCTTTAGTGAATCCAGGAATGGCTAAGCACGGGCTTTGGAGTCAGACCTGAACTTTCTACCCAGTGCTGCAAACAACAGTTAGAAAGGGAGCTAATATTTATTGAGCATTTACTACACACCAAGCCCTGTTCTGTGTAGCACCTGCTATGTCATGCATGACAGCCCTCTAAGGAGGTTCTGTTATTTCTTTCCCCGTTTCATAAGCATGAAACCTGGAAACGGATTTGCCTGAGGTCACAGGTCTGGCAAGGGTAGAAATAGCTTTGCCCCTGGAACCAGGCTACAGAGTGGACCCAACCACTGCGTGCAGCCACCTCTCGTGGGGGCGTGGCCTTTGGCAGGGTTTTTGATGTCCTGGGACCCCAGTTTCCCTATCTGCTACATGGGAGTGACACAACCCAGCAGGCACTCTTTAAGCCAAGCAGCAGCAGTTCTGGCCCCACCTGGGTGCTGGCCTGAGTCCTCGCCCCACCTTCCAAGTCTTGCTGGGACTCTTATTGCTCCCTCGATGAGGGCTGCAGAAAGCAGCAGAGCGGATAGCATAGTTAAAGGGACAGATAGTGCTGGAGCTGGACGCTGGCATTGTCATCCTGAGGGCAGAGATGATTGGAACCAGGCAGGGCATGGGTGCAGTGGCTGGGCCCGAGAGGCCCCTCCAGGCAGAAGCCCCAGGGCATGGGGGGACACTAGAGAGACAGGGACAGAAGTGGGAGCCAGGCAGGACCTGGCACTTGACAGAGTTGCCCTCTGAGAGGCCCTGGGCAGTCATGTGACGCTACTCAGCAGGAGGTGGGCCACGAGGGTGCAGCACCAGGGCTGCAGGGCCAAGGACCGCCCCCCAGGGATGCCCCTACCAGCGGGAGCTCTTGGGAGAGGCAGCTAGATGGTAGACGTGGGCCTGAGACAGCTGCCAGGCTGGGAGGACGAGGCCAGAGAGGCCAAGGTCCTCCACGCTGGACACCAGCATATTCAGAAGGCAGAAATGATGGCCCTGAGTGTGTGGCATGGCCAGGGGTGTGGAGGCCACCCACTCTGCTGTCCACCCTCCTGTGCATGGGCCTTCCACTGTGGGGGTCACCAGCTGAGAGCCAGTTTGGAGGGGGCAGACAGATGAGTTTAGGGCTCAAAGGAGCACTTTGAAGCTGATGGGCTCATTAGCAAGGACGGTCACTTCCCAGGGTCAGCTCCACAGGTCCCAGCCTGCCGAGGGGCTTCCAGCCTCCTCTTGCAACCGCCCACATGGCCTGCAAAGGCACCACACAACGCCCAACCTGCACAGGCCAGCACGTCCCCATAGCTGCCCCTCTGTCCTCCTGCCGTGCCGCAGGGCAGGGAGGCCCCAGAGTCAGCGAGGTCAGAGGATGCCCCCCCACATCAGTGCATGGTGATTTGAGCTCAGATGGCGAGGAGCCCACAACTTTCCAGGAAAAGAGGCTCGAGGAAGGCAGAGGCGCCACCTCTCCTAGTGTGGGGCGCCAGGGCAGCCAGGCAAGCACAGCGGGAAAGGTCCTGGCAGCAGCTGGGAAGCAGGAGCCCCATTTTACAGTGGAGGAAACAGCCTGCTAGTAAAGGATGCCTTGAATTTGATGTTCCCCGCTCCCTCTAGGGGAACTGGAAGCCTCCAGCTGGGATGGAGCCCACGCTTTCAAGGCCCGAGCTGAATGTGGGCTGGGCAGCCCAGTTACCGCCCACCCTCCTGAATCCTCTTCTCGCCCCTGGGATCACAGAGATGAGGTCACTTCCTCCCTGGGGAACTCAAGGTCTAGCCTGGAAGCAGACAGATGAGGTACCCATTTGCTCACTTCCCATATGCCCCTGGCCTTTGAAGCAACTGTATTTATGAGCTCGTGCCTCGTTCCTGCTCCTGTGGAGGGGCTGAAGGTCCAGTCCCTGACCAGATGGCCACACCAGAGGAGCATTACAATGCAAGACAATCAGAGGGAATTATGCTGTTGCAGATGCCAGATATTGTTCCAAGTACTTCAAACATATTCATTTATTTAATCCTCCAACCCTTAGGTGGAGAGTATTTCTGAGATCTTGTTTTAATAACTAAGGAAGGAAGCATGGTATAGAATACTGGCAATCCCAGCGACTCAGGAAGCTGAGGCAGATGGCAAGTTCGAGGCCAGCCAGGACGACTTACTGAGAACTTGCTTCAAAATAAAAATTAGAAAGGGTCAGGAACGTAGCTCAGTGACAGAGGGCTTCTCTAGCATGCAGGAGGCTCTGGGCTTAACCACCAATAGGAAGGAAG
>PVKN010026479.1:0-13812 GCA_004027915.1 Capromys pilorides | reverse complement strand
CCTTCTCATTTACAAAAGTTTTGTTTCTATTTTTCATTCCATTCTCTTGTTTTCCTTTTCCCTTCCTTCCCTTTTCTCTTCACTCTCCCTTGTTCCCCTTCCCATTAGAACATGCTCTTCCTGCTTCTCAAAACCTGTGCACTGTAATGTTCCTTCTTTACCCTTTGAAGGTAAATATTTAAACTTATGTGTCCAACTTATTTCTCTTAAGATTATGGTCTCAAGGTGTATTCATTTCCCTACAAATGACTCATGTTTATGCTTTTTTATGGCACACTAATACTCCACTGCATAAACATGCATAGAATGTATGCATAAACATGCATAGAATGTATGTATAAACATACATTCTACTTTCATCTTTTGATATGCATGGGGCTGTTTCCAAGGTTTAGTTATTGAACTGCATGTGTCACTGTAGTATGATGTTTTAACTCATTGGCGAAGGTGCCCAGAAGGGGACAGTCTTGGTGTCTTACCTCTCTCATTGATGAGAGAAAAATACCTGACACCCAAAGTTAAAGGAGGAAAGGCTTATTTAGCACTCTCTTTGTGGAGGTTTGAGTCTATAATCAGCTAGCTCTAAAGTGGGATGACAGAGCACAGGGGCGCTGCAGAGGTGAAGTGGCCCTTGGCAAGCAGCACGCGACAAGCAGCAACACTCTTTCTCTTATGTCTTGCCCTGGCTTCCTGTCCTTAGGTCAGGTAGCACTCACGCCCACGGTGGGGCAGCCTTAGCCCTAGAAGAGCTGTGCCAAACCCATCAGTGGACTAATATAGAGCCTTAATACTCGGGTCACACACTCTAGATCCAACCAAGTTAACAAAGTCCTAGCGATGACTGCAGACTATCTATCTATCATCTGTCTGTCTATCTGTCTGTCTATCTATCTATCTATCTATCTATCTATCTATCTATCTATCATCTATCTATCAGTCTATCATCTATCTGTCTATCATCTGTCTGTCTGTCTGTCTGTCATCTATCTGTCTATTATCTGTCTGTCTGTCCGTCTGTCCATCCGTCTGTCTGTCTGCCATAACACTGAATCAGTTGGAACCTTCAGCCTGATCTCCAGTCCTACCAGGTTACACTCTCACCACCAATGAGAAGCATTCCCTTCCCTCCACAGCCTTGCCGGTGCATTTGTAATTGGTTGATTTCTTTATAGCCAATCTTTCTGGAGTGAAATGAAATCTAAATATTGTTTTTAAATGCATCTCTCTAATATTCACTGGTGTTGAACATTTTTTCATATATTTGTTTACTATTTATATATAAATCTTTGATCCTTTTTGCTTTTAGTTTAGGATGTGGTGAGATATATAGGTCTAGGCTCAATTTTTGGCATGTGGAAAGCCAGTTTTCTCAGCACCACTTATTAAAAAGGCTATCTTTTTTTCCCAGTGAAAGTGTTTGGCCTTTTTGCCAAAGATAAGGTATCTAAGAGTGTTTTGAGTCATTTCTTTTTTCTTTTTTTTTTTTTTTTATCACAGTACTTTGTAGTGTAACTTCAAATCTGGGCTTATGATGCCCTGTGCCTTGCCTTGTTGCCCAGAATTGATTTTTGTAATATATTCTATGTCTCTTGTGGCTCCTTAATTCTCAGACTATTTTCTCTAGTTCTGTGAGGTATGTTATGATATTTTAATTGAAATTGCATTGAATCACATCACTGTAACTTAATAATCTTTGAAAATACAACTCAAACAGCATCAACATATGAGCATTGCGATACACAGTTCAGTGCAAGACACCCTCTCAGACCCTCTGAACAGCACTGAGTGGCATTACTCACATGTGATTTTGTCAGATCTCAGAGAGTGAACAACAGAAATACTGGCCGACCTGATGGTAAGTGAATGGATAACGAGTCACGTGTGAACAGCAACTTGATCCGCAATTTTATGCTCAATATAAATGTTGAAGAAGAAAGCTAATCAAAATCTCTTTAAGATCAAACAGTTCCTATACATATGGCTCTGGTGTTTTTCCAGAAGGAATGAGAAGTTTTCAAGTTTTTCTCAAAAGAACCTTTATAAAATGCAGTTTTCAGTAAAGTTGTGGATTGTGTTTCTTGTCCATGAAAATATGTACCTTACTGTACAGAGGGAAGCATTGATTCATTTTGTAACTGAGATTGACATTGAGGCTAAATACCTCCCTTTTGGTCTTAGCATTCATCAGGAATTAGGATACGTGCAAAGTTTATGACCTGAAATTGCAAGAAGATTTTGTCTTTTTTCACATTGGTAGGTCATTTTAGTTTAGTAGAAGATTTTTGTGGAATCTTGCTTCCGTTGCAACCCACATAGGTAATCACTGCAAAACTATCTCAAGCCAATGCTTTTGGAAGGGCTTCATGTCTTCAATCAGACTAACTCTGGGTGAGTGAGCAAGACTCTTGTTTTACAATGGTTTGACATCCCTAAGTATAAACTTGGAATGATTTTATTCATTTCCTACTTGTGGCTACCCTTACCTGGTGCGGATACTGTTGACTATCTACTAGGATTAACTAATGGTCAACTTGTAACCACCAGCTGAACTGAGTCAGTGTGGTAGGCCCACCCAGTACTGTTGTCAACAATGTAAGAGGAGAACTGGAGAGGAAGATGCTGTGAGGCTGATTTTCCCAGAGGAACCTGTCACCTGGCTTTGCTGATATGAATTTAGCTATTCTCTGTTAGAGGAGCTCAAATCCTTGCTGCTGCTGCTGCTGGCTATCATTCTCTTCTGGGAAGCTCTGGTCCTAACCTTGAGCATTGCTTTCTGGCTTCAGCGCAGATCCCTGAGCCTGCAAGCACAGATCCTCCATTCCACTGGTGCAGACTTTTTAGCTTGCACCACTGACCTTTGGGCTTTCCCAGTGTAGATCCTTGATACAAAATTGCATGAGACATTGTGGGCTCTAGGCCTCTAGCTGGACTCTTTGGGTCTCTGGTATGTGTATTCTTTCATCTCTGGTGTGTGGACAGACCTCTCAAACACCTCTGCATTTGATTTTTTGGGTGAATATTATAAAATAATCTTATAAATTATATTTCTGTATTAAATCTATTTCCTTGTAAACCTTGACTATAATAGGTGCTATCTCCTCTACACCTTTATTAAAACCTTGAGTTTAGTTACCCTCTTTTTCCAGGTGTGGTGGTGCACATCTATAATCCCAGCACTTGGGAGCCTGAGGCAGGAGGATTGGTGCGGGTTCAAGACCAGCCTGGGCTAGAAAAGCCAGACTAGCTCAAGGCCAGTCTGAACTGCATAGCTAGACCCTGTCTCAAAAAGACAAAAAATAAAAACAAAACAAAAAAAGTTACCCTCTTCTGTTGGAGAGGTCATGTCCTTTTTTAGATATTGACCTCTATCTAGCCACGCATGTCAATCTTCATTGGTCTAGGTAAGTTTTGGTAGTCCTCCCCTTAATTTTTTTATTAATGAGTAGATTGTACCGATTCTGGCCAAATAGATGAGATGTATAGTGGTGGGACACAAAATAAAACATTTTTTTCTGCTTCTAAAGATTATTGACAGCATGTAAGACCTGACCCCTGAGCATCCATGGTGTGAGGTCTCATAGTTTAAGCCAGTTTTAGTTGGATCTTCTATCGCTTGCTATCCAAAGCATCTCACATGATCATTGTTTGGAAAGTTAAAAAGTTCACCTCTCTCACATAAGAAAAGAACAGAAAAGTACAGAAGTTCTGGCTGATTTGTTTCTGAAAGAAGTTTCTCCATTAATATCCTTCAATGACCTGGTCCTGACAGAAGAACTATTTTTTAAGGCTGAGCTGGTTTGAAATGGGAATATATCCCAAAACTAGCAAAACAGCAGTATCTCCTGTCTGATGGGAGGAAGGGTCTTTCTGGACACTGCGAGTCGAGCAGGTGTGCATTGACAGCTTTGGTAGTTAACATAATTTCAAAGTTGGACTTTTCATATGACACAGCTCATTTAATGATTAAATCAAAGTGTGACTCTTTGGTCAACCTGAGATTAAGGGGAGGATTTAGCAAGGGGCGGTGAGTGTGTGGCAGTGGAAGGAGGTGGGTCAGGGTTTTGTGCCCAGCTGAAGGGCATGTTGATAGTACACGTCAGGGGTGAAGTTTCAAGAGTGAACAGAGTCATTGATTGGGTGACATTCATTGAGCAATGGTGGATGTCATGCGGAAGCCATTGGGAAAGAAGCCTTGCAAGCTGCATAGAGTCTGAGATAGAGTCCGCGCTGGGGAATTCCCTCTCCCTTCCACTCTTGCCTGGCAGGCAAAGGCTTGGTATCCTGATGGTTTGGACATCTCCTCCCACTCCTGCATTGTGTGTGTGGTGAATGCATGCATCCCATGATTTCCTGGTCATATGAATTGAGAATAGTAATCAGCTTTAGACTGTAAAGAGCTACTGAACAATTGCACCGAGCCAGAAGATACAGGGCTTAGAAAAGTGAGAAAAATATCCTGTGTTTTCAGGAAACCACAGTTCAGTTCAGGCTAAACAATTTGCATGCCAGAAATCAGAGCAAACAACTAGGTAACAAGTAACATTTGAGTAGTACGAATGAGAAGTACTAGGGGAGTTAAATTCCATTCAACAGATGTTTGTTGAACACTTCAATGCATCAAGTGCTGAACTAGGCCCAGAGGGCATAGGAATACAGGAGCTCAATTCCTTCCCTCCCAGGAACTCACCGTGAATGCTAGTGGTGCAATGCTATTAGTCATATCAGGTGATCTTTATTGAACACCAAATATTACTAAATAATTGTACGTGATTTCTACATAATAGCTCATTTAATAATTAACCCAATGAAGCATTCAGAGATTGAGTAACTTTCACAGGCTGACAGTGTTAATATGACAGGTGGAAGATAAGTGGGGAATCTATCAGCCTTACCTGTAATGGGCCTAGATGTCCCCAGACATATGTCCCCAGACATAATGGAGTTAGAGTCCTATATCAGTTACTTTTCTCTTATTGCTGGGACAAATACCTGACACCCAAAATGAAGGAAGGAAAGACTTATTTAGCTCACAGTTAGTGGAGGCTTTAGTCCATGCTCAGCTGCCTCCGAGGCAAGTAGCACATGGCAGTACAAAGCAGCCATTCATGGTGGCGGCAAAGAGCAGAGAGCAAAGGGAGAGGCAGCAGCTCGGGCAGCTAGCTAGCCTCTCATCCACCCTTACATTATGATGCGAATTACCTACCCAGGGCAGGAGCAGCATCCACACCCACATTAATCAAAAACAAACTCCAGGAGCTGCTCCGTGACTGCATGAGACTTTGTAGGGACAACTAGATGCAAACCACAACAAATCCCTTGGAAGATAGCCATTGAACCAAGTAGCTAAGTGTCTGTAATTACGCAATCTGATTAAACCTGTCAACAACTAATAAATGCCAGGAGGGCTGCCTGGTGTCCCTCCCGTGAACCTTAAGTAGACCAGGAAGTTTGGAGAAAGCAATTTCTGGTCAGTTTCAACCTCTGCTCCCCGGGGACCCTGCAAATTCCTCTGCATAAGAAGGTGTTAGGTCATCTTTCTGAAAAACAGAGCATTAGTAGTCTTAACTTGGAAAGGGTCTAAGACTTACACATGAGAGGGGTTAAAATCTGTCACCGATTAAGGTATGGGCTGATTTAAAGTAAACAATTTCTGTAGATGGTAAATATACATCTCTGCCCCACAAAGTGGGTTATCAATTGACCATAACTTTTTGCCTCTATTTTGTGTATTTTTCTTTATTCTTGGCACTTCTCATGCCTCATTCTGCTGGTAGGAATGGTCAATGCCAGGATGAACTATATAACAAGACTCTGTTTCAAAAAGCAAAATAAGGGTCCGGACAGATACCTCAGCAGTCTAGAACACCTGCTGAGGCAAGCTGAGGCAACTGCAAGGACTGTGGTTCAATCTCTGGCACCACATGCTGCGCCAGACCCACCCCCAGGGCAGGCTGAGCTGGCCATAACGTAAATAAATAATCAAAAACCTAAATAAATAAATAGCTCGCTAGAAGTTAAGTTACTTAGAAATTGACTGAGTTTCTTTTTTTGGGGGGAGATGGGTACTGGAAATCGAACTCAGGACCTTGTGCTTGCCAGGCAAATGCTGTGCTGCTGAGTTATATTCCTGACCCAAAGTTGACTAATTAAAAAGAAACGTGTAGTGGATATTTAGTCAAACTTTGACTTCTTTGATGAGAGGCAAGTTTTTATTTTCATTTCTAGTTTATATTTTTATCATATCACACATGTATGAAACCTATTAAAGACCCTTGAAGGGCTGGCCAAATGAATCAGCAGACTAAAACACCTGCTTAGGCTAGTGGAAAACTTATAGAGAACCTCCTGTCTCAGCCTCCCAAATGCTGGATTACAGGTGTGCCCCACCACACCCAGGTATTTTGTTTTTGTCTTTCTTACTGAATTTTTAAATCAGTTGTTTGAAGTGTGTGATACAGCTGCATCTTAAATGTTTGATGTGATAGAAGTGGAGCATCCAAACTGCAGTTCTTGGAGCCTCTGAGATGTTTGGTAGCTCTGTATCTTTGAGAATGTGAACCAGCAACAAAGGTCTTTTTTCTTTGTCTCAATTAAATGTGTCTCCACCTGCTGTAGTCCAGCTCTCTCATTGCTTTTTCCTTTCTGCTATCTGATCCTTGTTTTTCTTTTTTGAGACAGTGTCTCACTATGTAGTCCAGACTGGCCTTGAACTCACTATGTAGCCCAGGCTGGCCTTAAACTTGCGCTGATCCTTCTGCCTCAGCCTACACAGTGCAGGGATTATAGGCGTGCACCACCATGCCTGGCTGCTATCTGATTTTGAGAGAGCCCGTTTCTGTTTACTCTTACATTTTCTTATCTGCATAATGAGACGTGCCACATCTGGAAACATGGAGGACTGATAAGATCCAGTTTTCAAAATCAGTACTCCTGATTGGCCCACCTGGGGCCCCTGTGGTACAGGTGAGCATCCTAGCTATGGACATGGAATGATCCAGCCTGGGATCCGGCCAGGCAGTTTGGCAAATGAAGTCAGGCTTCACCTGCCCTCAGTTTGCTTCTTTCTTTCAAGTTGACAAAACTGGTTAAGTTTGGAAAGCAGCCTGATGGGCTCACCTGATAAAGTGTTGTCTGAATCACACAGTTAAACACAAAAACAAAAGCTGGTCATGGTGGTGCATGCCTCTAATCCCAACACTTCAGAGGCTGACGCAGGAGGATCAATGTGACTTCGAGACCAGCCTGGACTATAAAAGTGAGCTCAAGGCCAGCCTGAACTGCAGAGTGAGACCCAGTCTCAAAAAGACTAAATAAATAATAAATAAATAAATAAATAAACAAAACAAAAAGCAAAACAAAAAAACTCCCAAAAGCATAGTCAAGTTCTTTCAGCTCAGAGTTAGGCGCTTGCCATTCTTTTCATCCATGGAGGCCTCAGAGATGGTGAATCCGGAGGAAGAAGTGCCAGGGATGCACTGGGCCTGAGCTGGACTCCACCTTGCAGATCGGACCCCAGTGCTCAGTTATCAGTGCCTGCACTCCTCAGTGAAGACGGGGCCCTCCCTACCTCTAGGAGGAGGAAGACTCTGAGTTAGAAATTTCAGCTACAGAAATTCCATTCTCCCCCATTTTATTTGTTTGTTTATGCACTACAATTCCAGCCAATGAGACAGAAAGACAACTCTACTAGAGTGGTGGAAATATTGGGGAAGAGGTTCTTGCTGTTTAAAAATGGGCTGCAGGTTGGAATGTTCTGTCTTTTGCCTCCTCACACTATTGTGAGCATTGAAAGCTGGAAATCTTAACAGCTATCCTGACTACGTGAGGAGATGTCACCAAGCTGAGAATGGCAGAGTGAGTAAAAGAAAAGGCCTGAGTTCTTCAGGTCTTGTTGAGCCCTTCTTTCGAGCAACCTTGGAACTCTCCTACCTTGTTGGCTTGGATCCTGAGAGCAGATGATTTGCCCTTGCTGTTCCAGGCGCTTATGGTTGGGCTGCTGTCATGAAACCACGCTCACAGCTCAGTGGCTCTGCTTCGGGGCACCCATGTTTCTCTTTCTGCCTGGAGAGCAAATGAAAGAAGGTAGTGAAGGCCAGGTACCATCAGGGTGTGTCTCCTACCAGAGCCTTCCAGCCAGTCTACAGGGCAGGGGACACACCCTGAGGACAACTGACAATGCCTGAAGTGGAGTTGGAGAGCTGGATTTGTTTGATATCATATGCATCATATTGTGTGTGTGTGTGTGTGTGTGTGTGTGTGTGTGTGTATGTATGTGTGTGTTTTTTGGGGCTTGAACCCAGGGCCTTGTGCATGCTAGGCAAGTATACCACTGTTGAGCTATTTTTCCACCTTTGACATTATATTGTTTTAACTTTGAAATTCATGCAAAATTTTATTCTAGTTCCTGAATATCTTGTTAAAGTAAAACCATCATTTTTTTTTTTTTTTTTTTTGAGACAGGGTCTTGCTATGCAGCTCAGGATGGCCTTGGGCTCACTTTTGTAGCCCAGGCTGGTCTTGAATTTGCACTGATCCTCCTACCTCAGCCTCCTAAGTGCTGGGATTACAGGCATGCACCACCATGCCTGGCTTAAATTCACTTGAATTTTTTTTCCCCGCTTTTCGGTGGTATCAAGGATTGGACTCGGGACCTTGTGCTTGCCAGACAGGCACTTATTCCATTGAGCTATCTCCCCAGCCCCAAAACCATCATTTTTAAACTTAAGCCTATTGAGTATTTTTAGAAAGCCTTTTATTTATTTATATATTTGGTACAGGGGCTCGATACGCAGCTCAGGCTGGTAGTGACCCTCCTGTCTCAGCCTCCCCAGTGCTGGGCTCACAGGTGTGAGCCACTACACACATCTGGTTTACCTACTACATATTCAACTCTTCTTATCCTGCAAATTCTCAGTTATGAGTAGAGTTGGACCAACGGTTGGCAAGACTTGCTCCCCCATGTGGCACCAACAGCCCAAGGAGCAGTTTCCAGAGCGATCCGTTGCTAGAACTTGCAAAGCATTGCTATGGACGATGTGTAAGATGTCGCTTCAAATGAAGGTAATAACTTTTACTCTGAGTTCTCTGCTTAGAAACACCAGGCAGGCAGTGGTGATATAGGTTGGGCACACTCACCTCAGATAAGTTCTATCTCTATGCACTCCCAGCTGCATAACTTGTTTTTTAAAATTTTTACAAAAATCTTTTATTAAGTTATTTGTTTAGTATAAGGTCTTGCTGCACAGCTTGGCCTCATAGTGATCCTCTTGCTTCAGCCTCCACAACCTTGGGATTACAGGTGTGGGCCACCCCACCTGGTTTCTGGGTTTGCATAGCATGCGATAGTGGAGATCAAACTCAGATCCTTGCACTTGCCAGGCATGCACTTAGACTGCTGAGCTATCTCTCCAGGCCAGTGACTTCTTAAAGGGTGTGTCATCATGGTGAGAATCCTAGGGATGAACCGTGGGCCATCATTCAGTACAAGGACACACCTCATAACCTCCATGCCTCCTGATACCTGGAGGGCGATAGCTCCCATGAGATGGGAAAGTGAAATAAGTTCCTCTCATGTTTCCCTCACCTCCCTAGGCTGCTTTCCGGCAAAGCACACATCTCCTTTTGTACCAGCTGCCTAGAATATAAGCTCAGGGATGCCAGGGACTTTGCCTGCCTTTTCTTCTTTGTTGAATTCGCAGTAGTAGAGATAAGCCTGGCACAAGCTATGTACTTCAGAAAGAGGCTTTGAGAGACTGACTTCCAAGAGACTCACTTGGGAATACTGTGAAGGGCAGGCTGCCTCAGGAGAGAGGAATGCACTGAGGGCAAACAGAGAGAGTTAAGATAATAAGGATGAAGAGGAACTGATGATGGTGCTGGGCTCAGGAGGATGAAGTGTCAGAGGAGGTATTGTCCACTTAGCGTGGCCACAGCTGATGTCACGTGGAGACCACAGCTCCTTGTTGTGCATGCTAGAATTGGCAAGAATCTGGTGCTGGGAATGGCAGGAAAGCTCTCTGGTCTCTGGAGTGAATTACAGTCCATCTCATTGCCCTTTCCCTCTAACCTGGCCAAGAGGACTGAATCGGATGACAAGATTTTTCTCTGCTTGTTCAATGATCCCTGCCTTTTCAGCCTCCGTGTGTTTTTAGGATGCCCATCAGCTGAGAGGGAGACGACTTCCACATCCTGCAGAAGAGCCCTACAGAAGTCCCTGTATGATTTCCTGATGGAGGTGGCTGAACTATAAGCTCCCATGAGCTGACCTGGCACAAAGGATGCTTGTTACAGGATGTCACAGTCCCTTGGGCTAAGGGGAGCCTGATATGTGGCTGCCTGGTCAGGGTCTGTCCTGGCCTGTCTACTTCCTGGATGGCTGGGTCCTAGCTGCCACTTCCTGTGCACTGGCTTTGTCAGTGATAGTCTGGGCCTTCTCTTTAAGGATTTAAGAGCTCCAGAATTCTTGGATTCTATTCTATCCACTTCTGTAGATAACCTGGCTCTCAAGGTAAAGTAACCAAGGGAGGGGAAAATTAAAACAAAGAACTCTCAGCAGGGATGGTCTTAGAGGGGACTAGGTGGTTAGACACCCAGGTCCTGGGTTCAGCTTTCCTCGCTTCCTTTACTATGCCTTTACTAGCTCTCAGCTCCTTGTACCCTCTAATGCTGTCCTCCACAAAATAAATTAATAATGTTTGAGCCTCACAAGGCTATTCTGGGGATTAAAGTAGGTGACGTATGTAAGGAATTTCACACAGGGCATGGCACACAGCGGCAGATCAGAAAGAGAAAACTGGCCTTATTTTTCCTCTCCTTTTCATTTTTGCCTGAACTGATAAATACTTTCACCCCATTGTGAGTGAGGTAGGTGTGACTATGGGGAGTGAAGTTAGAAATGGTAGGAGGGGGAGATATTTTTGAGTTATTGTTTAAGTCATCTGCTATATTTTCAAAAAACAATAATTGCTACTACTTACTGAAGACTGGGCGTCACCTGCCATGGTGTTTTTAAAGCATGTCTTAAAAATTTTATCACTTAGAAAAAGTTAAAGGAATTGTCTAAGTTTTTTCTTGTAACTGGTAATCATGATTTATATCTAATGAACTGAAGAAAATAGATGCAGCCTGACCATCTGGACCAGGCTGCACTGGTAATTCCATTTCATGAGGCCCACTGGCTCTATCTCTGTCTGTCTGTCTGTCTATCTGTCTCTCTCCTCTATGCCTTCAATGTCCTAAGCTGCCATATTGGAAGTCTAGGGGCTCTGAAGAATCTGTGCAAGAGGAACATGTGGTTGGGGCCTTCAGGCACAGCTGGGAGACTCTGGCTGTTTTGTTCCATCCCAAGCACCACATGAGGAATTGAACGTCACACCAGCTGTGCCCATGACTCTCACAGTTTTACCAGAGCCCCAAGATCAGCTGCTGTCAAATTCCTGGCTCACAAAACTCATGAGAACTAAAAATCATGGTTGCTGGTTTTGAACCCCTAAATTTCAGGCTGATGTGTTATGAGTTGATGAATAGTGAGCCTGTGATCAGCACCTCATTGGACAGGAGTGATTATCTTGAGTTTATAAATTGAGGACTATGCTTTGGAGAATTTGAACATGAATCCAGTGCAGAGCTGGGACACAGACTTGAGTGCATCTGACTCTGGAGCCCACGCTCATCCGGCTCTGCCACACGATGCTGCATGAGGTTGGAGAGCAATGGATAGGCACGCGTAATTTTTCTGTATCTACCCCACCCATGTCAGTACTGGAGGATTCAACATGATCACTTTGCCTTTGGAATGGCACCACCTACTCAATGTACTCTAGATACTATTCTCTCTATAAGAACAATGTAGAGCCATTAGACAGCATTTTTAAAGCTATACAGGAAAAGCAAATGCGTACGTTTACACCAGGTTATCTAATTCTAAGGCCCACAGTTGTACCCTAGAAAAGCCTGGCTCTTGGGTTTGAGGTTCATGGTTGTGTCCCGTGTGCAGATTTAATGGCACTGTGTATGGAGGATTTTGAGGCAGCAAAGAAGGAAGGGGTTAGTTCTGCTTTGGCTGAGGTCCGCGAAGAGGATGAAGTTTCAAAGAAGCCACAAGGCCCATGCTGTGAAGGAGGAGGAAGAGTTTCCAGCTGGGGAAGGGCACCATAGGCAGGTGCCCTGGCAGAGCAGACAGTATGTGAGGGAGGCAGAGGAGAGAGGCTGGCCTGGTCGGTCATGCCAGGGCTGGAGTGTGAGAATCTTTTTCATTGTGGGCAAAAGCAGCACTGAGGTTTTATGCAGAGAAATTTCCTGACCAGATTCATCTCTTAGAAAGATGGATCTTCCAGCTTTCTGGAGTTTTGGTTAGAGCACAGAGCACATGAACATTTATATCTGCATATTGTACTCACTCCTGAATCTCAAAAATTCTCCTATTGACAAACAGCTGGTCCAAAGAAGGATGGGCCTGCTGTGAGCCAAACTTGGCCTTCAGGTTCCTCTCACTTTCATGAGCTCCTTGTGGTCGTCTACTGAGTTTTGTGTTTGCAACTTTTTAGCTAAGAGTTGTTCCAGTTGCTCTCAGGTTTTTTCTAATTAAATTTTTCATTTTCTCTTGAGCTCTTTCTTTAGGCTTCTGTACAATTTCTGCCACCTGGACCCATGCAACAGCTTTTACTGGGGTCTTTCTGTTTCTACCCTTGCCACTGTATGGCTTGCAATCAGAGTGATTCAGCTAAAACAGAAATTAGATTGCTCTGTTCCCTGCTGAAAAGCTTGCTGTAGATTTCACTGAGAGCCAAAGCTAAAGCCCTGAATATGGCCGGGCAGGCAGTGCGCAGTCTGACCCAGTTTCCTCTTTGGGTTTCCACTCATGACTCTTCCTTTTGCTCCCCCCACTTGTGTGTGGGCTGTGGTGCCACCCCTCCTGTTCAGACAGCTTGTCCAACAGATGCTTGCCCTTCTACCTTTCTCAGCTCCAAACTGTCCTCTTCAGGAGGCCCCTCCTGTCCACTATCCTTAACTTGCAACCTGCCTCTCTTTCCCTCAAGCCTTGGCACTCTGGGTTTGTGGACACAAAAGTCCTGAGCTCTTGGTAAAGCGATGCTGTACGTATTTGTGCATCAATGTCTCAATTATTGGTAATGATCAAGACTCTAGAAAATTTTAATGCTCGGAAATTCTGCTCATATCTTTTCCTCTAGAAATCACTGCTTCTGTTATACAACTAGGCTCAGAATGAAGATTCATTGATTAATAACTGCCTTTTTAAGGAGGGGATTCTGGAGAGCAAACTCAGGACTTTGGCAGGGTTGCATGTGTATGTATTTATGTATGTGTCCGTATGCAATTGCGTGTGTGTGTGTGTGTGTGTGTGTGTGTTACATTTTGAAGGAAATGTTTTTTTGGAGGCATAAGTGACCCAAATGGTTGTAAATGCTGTTCTTTCAGTTATCTTATCTTCCACATACAGGGTAGGGATCTTGTCTAGGGTTTACCAGCTAGCTTCTCAAACTGGAACTTTAAATCATTTATCTTCAAACAAGTACAAAAGGCTAATGAATGCATGAGAGAAAGTGCTCAATATCTCTGGCCATTAGAGAAATGCAAATCAAAATAACCCTCTTACCCAGGAATGAATGATTCAGAAAACAACAAATGCAGATAAGGCTGCTGCAAATAAAGAATCCTTCTCCATTGTTGGTGGGAATGTAAGCTAGTACAACCACTCTGGAAATCAATGCAGACACTCCTCACAAAACTAAAACTATACATTCCACTTGACCCAGCCTAGATTATATAAGCTACACCAATCATTAAGGGAAT
>PVKN010026478.1:0-13811 GCA_004027915.1 Capromys pilorides | reverse complement strand
TTTTTGAAGGCTGAATACTATTGCATTGTGTGTATTTTGTATCTAAATCTTCATACATTTATGGAAATATGTCTATATGGGTCACAAATTTTTTCATTTGTCTGTGAATGTACCCTTAGGTTTCTTCTATATGCTGGCTATTGTGAATAATGCTGTGATGAACATGGAGTCGGGGGGAGATAACTCTAGGTGGTGCTGATTTAATTTCTGTTGGACATATACCCAGAAGGGAGATTGGTGGAGCCTAGGGTAGCTTTAGTTTTAATTTTTTAGGACGTTCTATCTTGCTCTCCATAACAGCTACACCAATTGGAGTTATTTTATTACAATCACAAAACTGAACCAAATGTTAAAAACCTAGATTTTATTCTGTATCATCCATCTGGATGGCCATATTATAACTAAGAGTCATCGTGGGATTTCTGGGCCCTCATTTACTTTTGCCTTAATGCGTTGCAATTACCTGGGGCTATATACAACTGAAAAAAGAAATCCACAATAGGAGTAGTATGAACCAGATAGAAGGTTAATTCTTTATCACGTAGAAAACGATTGGAGCTAGAAGGTGTTGCTTTGGTGTGGACGCTCCACGAAGCTCTTAGGAACTCTGACTCTTCTTAGAAGCCTGCTTTGTCATCTTTTAGTTCCAACCTCACAATGCAAATGGACTGCTGAAGCTCCAGCTAGTGCTCACTCATTCCAAGCAGCATCTACCCAGAAGGGAGATTCTAGGTATTTGGAAACAAAAGGCAAAGACAGGCCAGCTCTCTTCCCTTTGGGAAAAATCCCCAAAAAGTCCTAAATAACATGTCCACCTATACTTCACTGGCTTAATCCTTATGGTAGGGGTACAAGGAAGGCTGTAGACTGCAGTTTTTAGTTGGGGAACATTATGGGAGGAAAAGGGTTCACAGTGGGATAGATAACTAGCAATCTGCCACGTTTCGTGTAAAAGAACTCATTAGCTTCACAATGTTCTGCTTGCATTGTCAAGGACTAATGAGGAAAGAACAGAGAAGGACTTAATACATAAATGATGGCTTAGCCCCAGTGAAGGCCAAATGATGTCCCTGAGGGCTGGAGGAATGACAGTTTAGCAGTAGATCTGATAGGAAAAAGAGTGGTGCGAGAGCTGAGTCACTGCCTGCCTCACAGTAATATAGCGTGACGAACTCAAAAGAACCTGTGTCCCAGGCGGCAGCACAGTCACGATCTGAACAGCAATTTAATTTTAGAAAAACAACATCATCTACCTTGTTAAAGTAACTGTTGCTCATTTGATTTTTATTGGTTTTGTAGTCTTGTTTACATTTCATTTGGAAGTTTGTTTCGGCTTTATAATTGTGTATCAGCCCAAGCATGAGGAATTTGCAGTAGATTTTCTCTTTTTACGTAATTTAACACTGTAATAAAAATGAGTCAGTAATTGAGCTCTCCTTACCAGTAATTTTTTATGGGAGGGGGGGTGATGTGTCCTGAAATCACTGAGGTCCACTGTGGTAAGTAGGAGGTCTATGAGAATTGTCATCCCAACCTAAGCATTCTGACTTCAGGATCAGGGTTCTTTTCGCATTGTAACCCACTGCTGGTGAGAAGGCAGGACTGTGCTACAAAATACATGTGGAACCTAAGTATAAATAGGATCAGAGGGATCTAGCACTGGAAGTGCTCAGAGAGGTCACTCAGTGACCTGCCTTCTGGCTGAAGTTTGAGCTTCTCTCTCGGCCAAGTGCCTGGGTCAGGGAGGGAATATGAGGTTGGTGGTTTAGGGTGACATAATGGGGCATTAAAGGGAAGGCTGGTTCAAAGATCATGACTTTGACACAAGTGGAATAATGTCTGGGCATGTTCATGTGAATATCTGACAAACAGAAATGATCCTGGGCCTAAATGAATGGAAGTATATCCTCTCCTTTGTCCCTAGTCGTCTCTTCCCACCCCTCCATCGTCTCCCATAGTCCCCATGGCCTGTGGAGACATGCATCAATCCTAGCTCCTTTTGCTGTATTCCCATCTGGAGGACTGCCTCTTAAGAAGTGGAAGAAGGGCTGTGACAGAGAGACAGTAGGGGCCAATAGTAAAGCCAGAAAGATGGAGCGGGGGAATTATTTCCAGAGAATTTGTATCAAGTCAGTTAGAGAAAAACAGAAGTAAAGCTCTGTTTCTTTCTTAGGCAGCAGTAAACCTTCTCCTTAGTCCCAGCCACTGTCACTCATCTGAAGCACCTTCTTGGATGGTCCTCCTACTGGAAGGGAACCCCTCAGAGCTATAGAAATTCCAAGGGAAACACTCAAAAAGACTGAAAGAAAGAGGAGTAGAAAGTGAAAGGAAAGAAAGAGAGACAAAGAGTGATAGAAAAATTGAAAACATACTCTCAAATTTACAGAAAAGTTAAGTACAAGGGAAGGAGGAGCTTTCGGACCTCTGTATTTCCTGGGGTGGTAACAAGGGGAAGGTAGGAGGCTATAGTATCCATCTAGTCACTGCCCTATGCTTCCTGCATGGGTTGAATAACGTCAGCCTGATTCTGTCTTCAGGAAGCTTCCAACCCAAGCAGACCTGCTGATGGGTCGCCATACTTACAGGTATCAGGGCAGTGAAGGGAAAAATTTATAACAAACCATAGCACACAAAGATCGAGTTCTATGGATGGAGAGAGTGGTAGTACAGATGTCTTTCCTAAAGCATCCATGATGTGTGTAGCCCAAGAGGATTTTCTGGGGCAGAAGGTAATTTGTAGAGCTGAAGAAGGAAGGCCATGAAGTAGCCATATAGCATCAACTGTGTAGTAACGTACACAGAAGATGATCCCTTGGACCCCTCCAGCCTCTTGCATCCCTCCCATTCCCTAACATTCACCTTTTGTTCTCTTCTTTGGCCCAAAAGAAGAAAGGCTATCAGGTGGTAGGCCACACTTAATACCCCTCTATCACATCCTTTCCTCACCTTCCTTGTAAACTGACAAATAATGATTGCATGTGTCTAAGCAGTACAATGTGATGCTATAATGTAGATATGCTGATTAAAGCTATATCTATAGAGTGATTAAGAAAAAATAAGTCTATGTATAGAGACTGATTCTGTCAGGCTAGTCATTTGCAATATGGAAACCACATGAAAGTTCATTGACTCATTGACAGATGAATAGATACAGAAAATGTGGCACAATTACAAGCCTCAGTGTTAAAAAGGAACAAAATCCTGTGATTCATGACAACATAGATGAACCTAGAGGAAATTATTCTAAGTGAAATAAGTCAAGCACAGAGGAGAAATGCCAGATGCTTTCACTTATATTTGAAATTTTTAAAAATGTCAACTCCATAGCAATAGAGAATACAAAGATGATTATCAAGAAAGAAGGGAGGGGATGAGGAGGCGAAGATCAAAGGAAACAAAGTTGCATTTCAATGGGACGAATAAATTCTAATGATCTGCTGCCCAGCATGGTCACTACAGTCAATAATACTGCATTGCCTCTTTCAAAATTGCTGAAATAATAGATATTAAATCTTCTCACCACAAAGAAAAGTATGTGAGGTGAGGATAAGTTAATTAACCTGACTTAATCATCCTGCATCTCTTTTTGTTATTCTTGTTTTCTCTCCAAGCTCTACTAACTGCCCTCTCCCAAGTCTCCATCCTCCACATATTAAATATTCTAGGCTTTAATGAGACAGTCTCCAAGGATTGCACATTAACATGTACCACGTATTTCCACCTCACAGAAATCCTTTGAGTTGGGGATCACATTTGATATTTTGAGAATGAAGAAACAGACACAGAGGTTAGACAATATAGCCAAGATCATACAGTAAACCTGAGGTTGAAACTTAGACATAGTTGGCTACTCAGTGCACTCTCTTACCATTCCAGGCAGGGCCAGGAACACTGAGAAGTATTTGAGTGACATTTTGCTCTTGTCACACCCACCACACCCAGCCTGAGGGCACTGCAGAGTGCACTTCCAAGGAAAGTCTTGGGGCGACAAGATTGCAAATGCTAACTTGGTGTGCCCAAAACCCGAGCTGTTGTGGTTGCGGCGAGAACAGAAGGATTTGTCAACCTCCCTGCCTTAGCAGCTTAACTGCCTGGGGATGCAGTCAGCAGACCAGGAATCATGCAGCAGCATTGGTGATTTTGACAAATGTAATTTTATGTGACCTTGATCATTCTTGATGTGGTTCACTGAGATATACTATTACTACTTGATAAGTGATGCAATGGAAGCTCAGAGAATCTAAGCAACTTGCCACACAGCTATGTCACACAGCAAGCAAATAGCATAGCTGGAACCTCAGTCAAAGCAGTCTGTCTCCAGAAGCCACACTGGCAACAATTATCCTACACTGCCTCCCCACAAACAAACATCACCACAGCAACAATGGCATGGTAGAAGGTGAAAACATGCTACATAAACTCTACCAACGAAGAAGTATGAAAATCCTGCTTACATGACCCATAAGATCTCAACCTAGGCCCACTTCTGAATGATACTACATGGGAAGTGCAAAAATCATGCAGTAAATATGCCTTTTCTAGAGAGCTGGCCTTGGCAGACCAACGAAGTATTCAGACCTGCATTTTCCTGGATATCGTGTGACCAACCTGGGCTTCTGGCCAGAGCTTTGCACATTACACAGTATTTTCCCTTGTGAACACCCTTCTATGATTTTCACTATAGTTTTTTCCATTCCTTCTTTGACTATTTCAGTGTCTTTGTAGGTTAAGAACAATGACCTATAGGAATTGAGCTCTCCGTGCCCTACACTGTGCTCCATGTTGCCTTATATGGATGCTTACTTTTATTCCTCCAGAGCCTATGAGGTAGGTACTATTAGTGCTTTTGTACAGGTGAAGTGACAGCCTCAGCAAAGTTGGAAAAAGAAGTGTCACGCAGCTACTGAGTGGCAAAGCTGGGCTTTGGCCCTTGGCCTAGGTCACTCCAGATGTGGCGTCCTTATGTGCCACTGAGGGTACAGTAGCTAAGCAAATGCTGAGGGATCTGTCCTGCACCTCTCCCACTGCAGAGATGGGCAAACTGAGGCTCAGCAGTGTTCAGGATCAGCTTAAATTACAGCCCAAGGGAGCTTAGTCTTGAAGCCTCCACAGTTCTGTCCCCATTTTCAGATTCTGTGAGTTCTTTGAGAGCACAGCTGAATCTGTTCCACTTATTTTCCCAGCACACAGTAGGAGTACAGTTAATATAGTTTCAGTGACTGAATTAGTTTCTAATTTCTTCATCTGGTCTAGCTTTGGTCTCCTTTAAATAGCAGGCTTCACTGTGTACCAGGTCAGCACCAACCTGCCTGTAACAAATACGGAATAGAGATGAGGGTCTGAGCCATCTGTGCTGTTCTGTTTGATTTAAGGTCATCTGTGGCTTTGGCATCCAGCTTTCACCACTAGCATTTCATACATTCATTTCCTGCAGTCCTGTTTCCTACAGAAGTAAACACACGGAGGGATTGTCGCAGGGATGAGGGAGCCAAGGCTATAGCTTCCAACATAACAGCTCAGAAAATAGACTCACATTAATCAAAACAGCAGCTAACAGGTTTTCCATATACAACACATTGTTGCAAGATATATATATATATATATATATATATATATATATATATATGAATTCCTTTAGTCCACACAGCAATCTAATGAGATAGATGTTATTACTGTTTCTATTTTATAGCAGAGGAAACTGTGACTCAGAGGGCACTGACTACACAGCTAAAAAATAATAGAACTAGAATTTAGGTATCTCTGTATTTTCACTGTGATGCTAAACTACTTACATCCATTAATATAGAACTTGTTGATGGACTGGCTCTAGGAACTAAGCCAGAGGAAGGAGCAATGACAGCTCTTAAGATAGGGCTTGTGTTTTGTGCAAAGAAATTAGTTTGGACTAGGGGAGAGCTCATGAGTTTGGATTCTGGATACATCAAATTGAGGTGTGTGTAAGGCGTCCAATTGGAGATGCCAAGAAGACAGATGGTCATGTAGTTCGAACACCAAGGAGAGATTTGGAACTCTTCATCATACAAATAGAAATAAATTTATTAAGCACCCACTCTATGTCAGCCCTGCCCTAACAAACTCATGTGGATTAAAGATTATAATATAATTTGAGTGCAGCCCTATGAAGTTGGTGCTTTATCATCCTTATTTTGCAGAGAAGGGAACTGAGGTACAGAGAAGTTAAATGATTTAGAACCCATACAGCTGGTAAACTGCAGAGAAAGGATTCAAATAGGCTGAATATTCTGAATTTCAGCTTCCTTAATTGAAAAGTAGAAGGAATAATTCATACTACATAGGATTTGATGAAGATTATATATACCATCATCCTGGTCTATAGCAGGAACTTCATACATCATAGATGTTAGCATTATTACCATTTAATATTATTTAACACTTTTTGATTTACAGCAGCATAGTTACTGTAACAGGTAGATCCTGGGGTTTCCTTCACTTCCATTCTTTCAGTTTTTCTAAGAAGCTAGGCTGAGGTTCTTGCTTTCCCCTAGACTGTGTTTCAGTGTTTTGGCTTAAAGCACAATAAGTGCCCTAGACCCTTGTATTCAGTTTGGCCTGTCTGAAAGCCTTTCACGCAGATTCTTATGATAACCCTGCGTTTTCCATCCACCAGCCGTTCCGGCACTGCAAGCACCCCAAGATCCAGCAAGCATCCTAGGCCCAAGCACTCATCTGGAATTCAGAAAGAAAAAAAAAAAAAACTTCTTCAATTTCTTATTTACTGGCTATTACCTCCATGGCCAAAAGGCGGCACTAACTCACATAGAATCTCGATGTTTTTGCTGCAGAGATTATTAACGGGAGGAAAGCAGATAGGAACGTAGGTAAACAGACCCCCAATTTGTCTGAAGACCAAACTTCTAACATTGGCCAGAGCATTAGCTTTGTCCTCTGGCCTCCGGACGAGCTGCATTCTGAAGACAGTACACCTTACTGGTAAAGGACACGGGTTCTGAATCCAAGTAGTTAGGGTCTGGTTCTGGCTCCATTACTTCCCAGTTGTGTGCCTTCCCTGATTCAATTTGTTCACAGAAAGAGAGCCACTGGTAGACACTTCAGAAGAGGATTCGGAGAACGAATACACAGTCCAATATTTGGAGAGAATTTAACACAGCACCAGTACTTGCTATGTGCTCAGTACATGTTTGGTGTTTCTGAGCCCTTCTTTTAGCCACCAAGAAAAGTAGCTCAAACACTGAGCTGCAGAGTCCAGGTTCTGTTTCTCCAGGAACCATCTATACTGCGTGGTCCTGGGAAGGACACTAGGAGAAGGCCCTTTGAACCCACACTCCCACTGATGGTGACTGGATCGGAAGTTCCCCGCTCTCCTCCCCCACACCTACTGGCCAGGCATCTGACATGTACACTGCACCCTTAGGTACTTGCGCCAAGGCTTCGGGTCAGTGTGCTAATTTTGGATTTCATATCTCTTGCTGTACTTGGTCTTGAAGGCAGGGTTAGATTACATATTCCTGCCCTAGAGAGCAACTTCTCAAGTGAACAGGTACATACGCACCACATATAGCACTGCTTTACACATACAAACACACACACATACACATGCACACACACACAAACATACACACATACCTTTTCCACCCAAACTCCAGGAACAAATCCCTGCCCAGTGGGTAGGGAGTAAAAGGCATTTGTGTACTGCAAGATAGCTGTGCAGCTAGCTCAGTCTATGTCAGGCATTTTCCTAGTATGGATAACCTCTGGGTGACAATGTCCAACTGAAGAAGTAGCCCATAGGGAGCCTCATGACTGTTTCTTTTAGTCCTGCTAACAATGACCCCAGAACTCTGCATGGGGCATGTTTTTAGGGATTTGTATTTACTGTCCCAATCAGCAGGTGGTACCTGCCTGCTTGCTACCCTTCCCTTTCTGCTCCTACCTTAATGGGTGTATCTGTACCCACAGACAAAGTGACTCCATTTCCCCTGTGTGTGGTCTGTGGATGCACTCCACTAATACTATTGGTAAGATCTGACCCCACATGCTCCACCAAGCTCCATGCTATTTCAGTTGTTTCTCCAGGGTGTTGAATGAGTTCTGGCTGCTCCACTTGGGAGAATATGAATGAGTCCTCCAGGGTCCTGTCATGTATGGAAACTGGCTTCATTTTGGTATAATTGCATAGCTCCCATGTATTCATTTCACAGATATTTACAAAATTGCTATTATGTGCCAAACACTGGTCCAAGTCTAAGATACACAACTTAAAAGCAAGGCAAGGCAAATAAATAGAATTCTAAATGGAGCTCAGGATTGAATGGGGCTAAGATGTTATTTTTGTGCTTATCCAGCCAGGGGCTATTCTGAGAGGTTTACCATTTATTCACTTATATAGTCTTCAAATCTTCATGATATAAGGAAGATAAACATAACATTATGCCCATTAGACAGATGAGCAAACTAAGGTTCAGGTAAGATTCCATGATACAGTAAGTTGAATAGTGTTTCCCCAATTCCATGTCCACCTAGAACCTCAAAATGTTACCTTAGTCAGAAACACATTTTGCAGATGTGACTAACTTAGGATCCCAAGATGAAATCAGTTTGGACTTAGGGTTATGGTCTTATAAAATGAAAAGAAGACACACAAATACAGAGAAGAAGGTGATGCAAAGATGGAGTTACATGTTTAGAGCCCTAAATCTATATGGCCAGAAATGCCAAGGTCTACAGACAACCTGTAGACATTAGGAGAGAGGCCAAGACAGGTTTCTTGCTTGGAGCCTCCAGGAAGCACCAAATGTGTGGATAATTTGCCTTCAGATTTCTGGGCTCCTGAAATGTAAAAGTATCAATTTATGTTATTTCAAGTCACGCATTTTGTGGTGACTTGTTATTCCAGCCCCAGGGAGCAAATGCTATGACTTACAGAGTTAAGTTCTGAACTTCACCAATTAGGTTCCCCATTCTGTCCTCTGAACTCTTCCTCTTCACTATAGTACCCAAGTAGAAGTTTGTGGGGGCATTTCTACCAAGGAAACTAGAAGAGACATGCTTGCTGTGGTACCTGGTCACGCTGGAGCCTTAAATTTCTCATCTGTACAATTATCATTTGGGCTACATAGACTTTCAGGTCTCTTCTGGCCATGATGTTTATGAGTTTGTGATTCATGGTTTTGAGGAGAGGGGCACAGTGACAGTAATAAGAGCAGGTTGTAGATGCGAGGATAAAGAATATGCATTATAGGTAATTGACTGATTTTCAAAAGACCTGCAGATAAGAATCCTATTATGGAATATTTTTCATTACTTTTCGTGTTCTCGTCATGTTTGTTTCTCTCAGGCTCCCTCTCTGTCCCCCCCTGCACATGCATATGCATCTCCACACCCACACACATGCCCAGAGACTCCTCTCCAGCCTTGGAGAGTAAGCTCGTATTTATGAATTTCAAACCGGTACAGAAGAAAAGGGTCAGGGTAAGAACATTCAGCAGTTCCTGGCAAGGAGAAAGGCATTGTGGGGAGGGATGGAGGAGGGCTCTGGGGACTTGGGGCTGGAAAGAGAGTTATTAAGTATGTTCATTAATGAGCTCAAGAAGGAAATGACTAATAAATTGATAGAAGGAGGCTGATGGCATCAAACCACTTGGTTAATTAAAACCACAGAGGTCTTAGAGTGACTCTGAAAAGCCTCTGAGGATGGAAGTGGTCGATAGGAGGAAAATCTGGAATAAAACGGAGAAAGACCATCCAGGGGGTAATTGTAGAGAGTTGTTCAAGACTCAGGAAAACAAGTGCCTGCCTGGCAAGTGCAAGGTCATAAGTTCAAGCTCTGGTCCCACAAAAAAAAAAAAAAAAAAGAAACAAACAAAGAAAGAAAACAGAATTTTGCCAGGTGTGGTGGTACATGCCTGTAATCCTAGCACTTGGGAGGCCGAGGCAAGAGGATCAGTGCGAGTTCAAGAGGAGCCTGGGCTACAAAAGTGAGCTCAAGGCCAGCCTGAACTGCATAGCGAGACCCTGTCTCAAAAAGACCAAAAAAAAAAAAAAAAAAAAAAAAAAAAAAAAAAAAAAAAAAAAAAAAAAAAAAAAAAAAAAAAAAAAACCTCTGGAAAAAGGCAAAAACACTGCAACTCTAAACAAAAACAAAATCTTCCCTGATATACTTTCATAGGGTACAAGAACTCCTCAACATTTTAGTGGTTCTTGAAATGGTGAGAAGACCGTCATAGCTGTTTTCCTAGTATGAAAACGGGCTAGACCTCAATTCAGAGCAAAGGAGCTAAGTGAGGCATCTCATGACAACCTCAAGATGCTGGTCTGGTACATGGCTGTGTAGAGCTCTCTTTGTCAACAGCCAAGTGGTGTAGAGCGTTCTCGGCTAGAAGTAGCTAAAATATGATTCTTATAAGGGTACTGTGCCCCAGGTTTAACTTTCTCCAAACTCCTCATTTCCTTCAAGATCAAGTCCATATTTCTTATTTTGTCCTTCAAGGAAATGCATCATGATTTTCTTATCTCATTTTCTCCCCACTACTCAAAACTTGTGCACTTGCCAGATGCAGTAGTGTGTACTTGTAGTCCTAGTACTTGGGAGGCTGAGCAAGGGAGATCAACCTGAGCTCAAGACCAACATGAACAATATAGTGAGTTCAAATTCAGCCTGAAGTACCCAATTATATTTGTGAGTGAACTGTATAGTGAGTGTCAGAAAACAACAAAAATGTGCATTCAGGCCTCCTTGAAATCCCTTTACCAAACCTCATGTGATGTCATTTCTCTACCTCTTTGTATGTTCTGTTTCTTACTTTCACTATTACCTGTTGAAGTACTCATTCACATTGAGGCTCACATGTACCTTCCTTGGATTTAGGGTTTGGCTCAGTAGTACAGTGTTTGCCTAGCATGCATAAGGCCTAAGGTTTCCATCCCTGGTAACAAAAGGATAAAAGTATCCTCCTTTGTAAAGACTTTCCTCTGCCTCCCAAGAAGGGGTTTTGGTATCCTGTTTATGGTCTCATAACACTTATTAAGGATCCATCTCCAGCATTTCTCTTGTTATCTAAGTGTTGTTTAAAAATAAGTCTATTTACCCCACTGGTCTGAGTGCTCCCTACTCCCCTGCAGGGGTCAGCCTGAGCTGCCACAGTATAAGAAATGGAATCCAGGTATCCAACTACAGCAGGATTATGTCTGGGCCTCCGTTCTCCCTGTTTCTTCACGAGTTCAAAATCAACTTTGTCCTAGTCTCCCATGAAACTTGAGAAATATAGAAAATTCAGGTGACAGGAACTGATGTTGAACAAGCTGTTGTTACTAGATAAAATCTGTTTATAACAAAGCCTGATCAGCTAGCTGTCATTAAGACAAATGACCTGGTGCTGATAGCCTTGCAATTACCAGCTCTTTTAATTGAATGCCAAGCCCCCTGCTTTTGCGAAAGTAGTGACTTTGGCCCTTTCAGCTTAAGTAGATGTCCTCTCTGGTCTCTTTGCAAGTTTGATGCACAGGTATTCATTGCCCACCATGTGCTGAGTAGGCACGGTGAGAACAACTTTAAGCATCACTAAATGATCATTACCACCCTATCAAGCAGGTAGGATTCAAATCTCGTTTTGAAATGGGATAAAGTACCTGGTAGCTCCAGAGATGAAAGTACTTGCTCAAGATTAAGTCAGCTAATGCAAATCACAGATCATCATTTAATGAATTCTTACTATGTGCCTGCCACTGTGCACAGTACCTACCACCGTTACTTTATCTAGACAACTCTGAAAAGCAGATCTTACCACCTCCATTTTATGGAAAATGGACAACAGGCTCAGAGAGATGATGATAATTTGACTAATATTTTGTGATAAGGATGTAGCAGAACTGGTGCTGCGCCTCCACTCCTCCCTGTGTGTAAGTCTACTCCACAAAGTCATGGAGTCACGGTGCTTAGCATAGGCACAAACAAACTAGAGAATCAAATTTGGGATGCTTTGATCAAAATATTAGAGCCAGGTTCTGAATGCAGTCCTAGAAAGTAGTGAGCCATGGTGCAGCCCACGGGCTTGACTCTTCAGGTACCCAAGTAAGTATCTTTAATTCTCAGGCTCAGGGAGTAAAACAACTTCCCTGGGAGGAAATTGGGTTTTCAATACAAATGTATTTGCACTGTGAGCTCACTGTTCTGAGAAGCAGCTTTCATTGATTAAAAATATGAACAAAGCCAGGCATGGTGGTGCACACCTGCAATCCCAGACTCAGGAGGCTGAGTCAGGAGGACTGCGACAAATTCAAGGCCAGCCTTGCATACATAGTAAAATTAGGGGAAGCTTGAATTATACAATGAGACTGTATAATCCTCAAAAAAAGTCTCAAAAATCAAGCAAAAAAAAAAAAAAAAAGTGCAGGGGTAATGACTAGCAAACTAAACACTTACTTTTCCTCCTTTGGGAGAAATATGGATGATACTGTTGAAATACTTACAAAATGCTCTTCTTGGGAGCTACCACCCTGCTGTGTGGTCCTGGACTTCAGTTTCTCTGTGAACCTAGTAAGAGGACAGCATAAATCCTCTAAGGTTATTCTGGTTTGTGCCATTTATATTTCTAAGTCATGAAGAATCCAACAGTGATTGGCTGCTAATGAAGGGAGTACTGTGGATTTCCTGCACAAGCTCCCTGGTCAGTGTCAGTGCTGCTATGCACCTAAGCAACCACCTTTGGACACAGCACCCGGTTGGGTGTTTCACCTTCTTCCCAACAGGCTTCTAAAGGAAGTGGACTTGCGGTGTGCACAGCAAAGTGATGACTTTGGCAAAATGAGTGAGGTCCCTCCCCCACACCACCCAGAGCCACAGCCAAATGAAATGGCTTTTGGAACAGAATTGGTTAGATCCATTAGGGAGATGAGAGTTCTATTAATTGGGTAGAAAATTTCAAAGGCAGACCATCAGCAACAAAGGACTATATCTAATCACTACTCAGGAGGGAGAACAAGTGGGAGCATTCTCCAGGCTTAGAGGTTGAGGGTGGAGACTAAGGAGGCACCTGAGCTATGATGGACAGTACCAGCCTGGCAAATGGCATTAGCATCGGTTGGGACTACCTTTGGTCACACCTCTTCCCTTCTACTTCATACTCCGTAGCTCCATTTCTAGTTTCAGTAACTCAGCCCATTGCCCTCACTTTCTGAGTTAGCTACCCTGATTATTTTATTTTGTTTGTCCTTCCTGCTATTCAACATCACCTACTGTCTTTTTTAAAGTTTATTTATTTATTCATTTAGATACAAGGTCTCACTATGCTGTTTAGACTCACAGTGATCCTCCTGTCTCAGCCTCCCCAGCACTGAGATTACAGGTGTGCAACACCATGCTCTGTTTCAGGCAGGCATGGAGTACCCAGGGTTCTGAAGCAAGCAGGGATCAAGTACAGATCCTTGCACTTGCCAGACAGGTGCCAGACTGCTGAATTATTTCCCCAGCTACCATTTACTGTTTTAGAGGCACAGAAGACTCATTGTCCTTCCTGGTAAATAACTTTCTGAACATTAATCAGTAGTTCAAAATAATCTGGAATGTTAAGGTATAGATGACTGGTCAACACTGGGAAATGGTTATGCTCCCAAAACTGTTATATAGATTTAACATAATTCTAATCAAAATACCATTATAATACCTCAAAAATCTAGAGAAATCATTCCTAAAATTCATTTGGAACCAGAAGAGATGTAGAATAACAGAGGCAATCCTGGTCAATAAAGGCAAGGCAAGAGGCATCACAATCCTTGACTTGAAATTATACTACAAAGCTACTGTGATAAAATCA
>PVKN010026477.1:0-13818 GCA_004027915.1 Capromys pilorides | reverse complement strand
ACTTAACACGTGGGGGAAACTTCTTGGGCCAAGGGCCAGCATTTATGGTAGAGACAATTTTGTAGAATTCTGGAGTTGCTCAAGGTTCTGTTGGTGTCCTTACTCTCCTGACACCATATTGTTGTAGCTCAACCCAAGGCTTGGAGGACTAACATGTTCATCTCCAGTCCAGTTGGTTTTCCTAATCCCATCCGATATCCAGTTGCTTCTTTTTAACTCAGAGTTGTCTCCAGGTCCCTCATATTCAACATATTTAACATTGTTCTTTTGAGTTCCATAACAACTCCACCCTAAGCTTGGTCCTCCTTCTGGGTTCCCATCTCTGTTAATGACATCACCATCCATTTAGTTACTTGAATTAGAAACCTGAATATGATGGTTAATCTTGGCTGTCACTTTAGTGCAACAGTGGAGGTGAGTCAGTGACTTCACTCCCTCCATTTAATTTTAACAGCACCCTATGGTTATTCCTTGTGAGCTTTCATTGTTTTAAGAGAGGTGGAGAATGAAATAACAAAACTCAGGAGATCAGGGATGCTCTAAGCAAAGGATTTCCTACACTGATCTTTCAGTCACGTTTACCCTATGCCCACCTCATTATAGGTTCATAAGTGTATACTATGTGTCATAAAGATAAAGCCAGAGTGAATTCTGGGACAAGTATGTGTGTACTGAGATGCCCTAAGATGACTCAGCACCATGTCAATCATTGTCAATCATTCTGTCAATCACACCTAGAGATCCAGTGGGGGGCACCTAAGCAGACATGTCTGACCTTTAAATTCTAAAAACCTGATTTATCTGCCTATTTTCATTGCTGTTGCAACTTCTGTATGCTTTGCTTGGTGTGCAGTGTTTTTCTGTCACTTTGGCACCTTTTTCTGTCTGTACCCTATCTTATGGCAAGACTGATGTAATCTGAGCACAACTTCCTATGACCTTCAGTAAGTGTAGCTGTTTGCTAGCTACTACTGGATGTGCACTTTGCGATTCGTTGCTTTTCCTCCATAAGAATCTAGATTGTTATAGGCCCATTCCATAGTAACACCTTGATGGTCTTGTAAGATACCTAGGAGATTAGAAAGCTCACCTCCCAGTGTGGCTGAGTGGATCATGGGGTGTGACCTTGGGAACTATATTTGGTCTTTGGCATCCTCTTCTCTGGCACTCTTCCCCTGTGCTGCCCCCAGGCTGCAATGAAGTGAATAGCTTGACTTCCCCATGCCCTTTCACCCTGAAGTTCCTGCTTTAGAGCCAGTTGACTCAGACTGAAGCCTCTGAAATCTTGAACCAAAATAAATCTGTCTTTCTTTAATTTTGTGCACCAAGTATCTTGTCCTAGGAATGATACCAAAATGATAGAGGGGAAATATTGCTAACTCCCAACCTGCTAGATGTTTGGGTGCACCAAGTTCGAGTATTGGTCATTGTTGTTTATCCCTTGGGAAGGTATGTAGGTGTGGTCATTCCATCTTTGACGTACAGCCTGCCCTGCAACAAATGTACCTTCAGCTATAGTTGTAATGTTTTCTTCTGTACTGGCTTCTACAAGGGCCTAACCCTGTATGTTCCCCAAAACTGAAGAATGAATTTTAAGGAACAGTAGAGATTAAGAGTAGGAAATATTTATTAAGAAGGAAAGATATAGACCCTGAGAAACAGGAGGGGTCTGGGGTGGGTTGCCATGTACCCCACTTACAAGGGAGGCTTTCTAAAACAAAATCATGAGGTCACTATGAAATCACAAGGTGTGTATAAGGTAGGGCAAAGCAATGATCAAGCAATAAGAGTGTAAGTATATTTCCTTAGGTAATAGTGATCCAATGAGGAAGCAAGTCACATAGCAAGTTTACATGGAAAGAATAAGGACCTTTCCTGGAAGGGAAGGGTCAAGCAAGTCTCAGTCCCTTACCAAGGTGACTGATGCCTAGTTACTTGTTTGTTGTCTTTTAGAGCCAAGGTCTTGTGGTGCAGTTCATTCACTTTGTAGCCCAGACTGGTCTCTGGCTTCCAGTGATCTTCCTGCCTCAGCCTCCCCTGATGCCTATTTCGAATATTGATCATTGTTGTTTATCCCTTGGGAAGGTATGTAGGTGTGGTCATTCCATCTTTGACGTACAGCCTGCCCTTCAACAAATGTACCTTCAGCTATAGTTGTAATGTTTTCTTCTGCACTGGCTTCTACAAGGGCCTAACCCTGTCGACTGCCTGTAGTATTTCTACCTAACTTAGCTGTCTATAATAATAGCGGCAGGAAAGCTGACTAATTGGCCTCATTCGTGGTACCTGTTTCTCTTTCTCCTTTTTCCCAGTCCATTACCACCTAAACAGCAATGAAATCCATTTTCTCTATCTTCTCTATCATTAGCTTAGCCCAGCCTCTGTTCTATGGCCTCCTAATGTGTCTCCTGGCTTTTGCCTGGGCTCCTTCTGAGTATACTCACTGTATAGCACCTGAAGTATCTTTTAAACTTATAAATGTGACCACACTATCTTCCCACTTAGAATTCTTCAGTGGATTCCTATTGCTTTCATTAAAAAAAAGACTGAGGCTCCTGGCATTTATTTATGGTATCTTTGTGTCTTGTTATTCCCCTTACTGTCTGTATTGATGTCTGATTGTTCCCTTTTCAGCTTTTTAAGCCCCAAACAACTCTTTTCCATTTCTGTTCTCTGAGATTCTGAGATTGTGTGTGTGTGTGTGTGTGTGTGTGTGTGTGTGTGTATGTGTGTCCTAATGTGTTTTCTTTCTCTACTCCTTTGTTCATTAGACAGGAAAGCCTGCCTCTTATACATTCTCAGGGTACTCCATTTTTCTATGCTTAGCTCTTATTACAGATTATGTTTCTGCAGTTGTTCAATATTTTTTGGAAAACTAAAACATTTTATTAATAAATTATATATGTTAAATCTCTTCCATTTTATATTTTTATTATCTAACCATAGAGGGTTCTCTCTCTCTCTCATTTATGTATTTGTTACAGGATCTCTTTTTTAATTTATGTATTTGGTACACAGCTTGGACTCAGTGGTCCTCCTGTTTCAGCCTCCCCAGTGACAGGTGTGCCACTATGCCTGGTCTTGGTGGTTGGCTTGGCCCAGGGCCTGCACAACATGTAGTACCAGGGATCAAACCTGGGTCCTTGCATTTGCCAGGCAGACGCTTAGACCACTGAGGTATCTCCCTGGTCCTCTCTCTCTCTTTTCTTTTTTATGTATCCCTTCTTTAATATGTCTCCTTTGTGTCCAAACTCTAAAGGACAATGACTACATCTGTCTTCTCCCCTTTGGTAGCCCTAGTGTGTAGCACAGTTCCTGGAACTTAGTAAGCCCTCAGTAAATATTTGGGGATGTACGAATGGTCTATAGGAAGCTTAATGAGAATTCCAAAGGGCATGTGTGCTTGTACTAATGTTAAAGATTCATTCCACACTCTTTTCAAACTTGGTAAGTTTGATCAAATATTATCTGTTTTATCTACTCAGTTTGACTTCAAAAGTCCATGGGGAAATTTTTATTTCAAAGCAGTCTCTATATTTAAACTTTTGAAAAGGAAGAACAACCAGCATTTCTTCCATCTTTCCATTATGTTTCCATTAAGCCATCTAAGCTCCCAGGGTGGCCAAAGCAGCAAATGAAGTGAGAGGCCATTGATATGCAAATGTGGTCATTAAGATTGGAAGCCACACCCCAGAACTGGGTCTCAGTTCTTTCCAAGTCAAAGCCAATTTACATTAAAACCTGAAGCTCCCATACTTGAAATCATTCGCTGAAACTAAAATGCATAGAAATTAAACTATTAAAAATTGAGCTTTCAATAGAACTCACTCGTGTTTTCTGGGGAGAGAATTGGCTGTCCTCTAATAATTAGGCTCTTGTTGGCTTTCAAAAGGTCTTCAGGGTTGTTAAAGGGTAGACAATCTTGACCTTGCACTGACCTTTCTAGTTTCCCTGGAAAACAGACACACCAAGCAGTCAAAGTACATCCTGTTAAGATAACTGCTACAATTTTCAAGTTACAGAAATTGAGGCCCAGAGAGATTATGTGACATATTCAAAACCATAATCCAAGTCGTTTTTGCATTCCAAGTATTAGACTCCTTTCTGAATATTGCTCTTTTTTTGTCTTTATGAGACAGGGTCTCACTGTGCAGTTCAGGCTGGCCTTGAGTTCACTTTTGTAGCCCAGGCTGGTCTCGAACTTGCACTGATCCTCCTGCCTCAGCCTCCCAAGTGCTGGGATTACAGGCGTGTGCCACCACACCCGGCTCTGAATATTGCTTTTTAAGCAGCCAAATCCTCCAAAGAACTCTGATTCTTCTTTAGGCAGAAACCAGACCAGTCAGTGCTGCTCATGCTCACACTTGGTTGCTAATCTCATAGAAAAGAGGAAAATAAATTCCTACCAGGTAATAGCAAGAGGGTGGCATGTTCTTCATTTGTTCTGCTGCCTGAATTTGGCTTCATACAAAAACTTCCCCAATGCTGTAACATTATTTTGGTGGCTGTGTTATCCAGTGGCTCCTTCTAAAAGCGCTCCCCAGTTAAATATTTCAGGGGTCTGGGTTGTTCACCTCTCCCTCTGTTAATTTTCAGATTCTTTTTGCCTCAAACAAATAACTGAAAAAAAAGAAGCAAAAACCAGTGGCCAAATTTATTTGAGAATATAAGAATGCAAAATGAGATTGAGAAGCTAGGTCTGGAGAGTGAATTTTGGGCAGGTAGGAGAAAAAGACAAAAGGAAAAGCCCTAGAGAAAGCAGGGTGGGCTACCATGAAGAGAGTTATGGTGCCTATGTCTGCATTTTTGAAGAAACCCTCAAAAACTTCTACTACTTTACTTGTATGTGGCTGCTTCATTATGGCTGAGGAACCCCAGAAAGCAACCCATTCTGGTTATTTTTTGACACAAGGTCTTGCTGAGCAGTTCGGATTTGTAGTGATATCTCGGCCTCCCCAGCACTGGGATTACAGGCATGTGCCACTACACCTAGTTTTGGTGCCAGCACGCCTGAAGTTCCAGGGCCGGCAGAGCCTGTGATATTGGGGATTAAACTCCGGACCTTGTGCTTGCCAGGCAGGTGCTTAGACCACTGAGCTATCTTCCGAGCCCCAAATCTGGGTTTTGTATCCTTGGTGACAACCCTTAATGGTCTTGAGCACTGAAAGGCATCCTGGGATGTGTGTGTGTGTGTGTGTGTGTGTGTGTGTGTGTGTGCGCGCGCGTATGTGTGTTTGTGTACAGTTGGAATTTTCCTGGCCAATTTCCTCTTCTTTTAGGATGTTTGATTTCCAGCATGTTCTGTGATTGTTCTTAAGAATTCCTGTGAGGAGAACTGAGTTGGTCTAAAGCCTTCCTGAGAACTGTTTTGCAGACTCCTTCATAGAATTCTTGTGATGATCAAAGGAGATACTTTAAAGGAAATTGCTTAACTCAGTGCCAGACATGTAGTGACTTAAAAAAAGGTAGTTACAATTAATTTTTAAGCAAATCAGACATAGACCTATCTGTGGGATTCCTACATGAGGATATTGCTTGGGGATATTGCAGGCTCACTTAGGGATACTTTGTGATTAAAAAAAAGTAGGTAGGGCAGACCTGTGAAACTTAGTGAACAACCTAGATGGAAGAACTTTACAGGACATTTTTTTTGTTTTACTGACATCCTGGCAGAATTGGCTTTCTAAACCAGGTCTGGTTAACTTTGCAGGGCTGTTGAACAAAATCATTATCTTGCACTGGGATTTATCAGGAAAGATCACACCATAGTCCAGCAAGTCATCTAGTCATATTGGGAAGCAATAATCAGCCCAGGTATGCCATTCCTGATGGAGCAGAGAAATGGGAAGGAGAGAAGTAAACGTAAAGATGCTCGAGCCCAAGTTAAGGCCAAGAGTCAGTTCTTTTATTTGGAGGTCATGATCTTGATGGGATAATTTATGAACAACAGGAGGCTCTAGGGGAAGATGCATTTTCTTCTTTTTTCAGCATCTGGGTTTCTATCTAGGGTTTGTTCTTTCTATCTTCTAAACCAGCTGCATAGCATCATCAAATCCCTCACTGCTTCCACTGGGACATGACCTTGTCTTCTGACTCTGACTCCTTCTGTATCCCTTTTTCTTTTTTCTTTTTGCAGTACCAGGGATTGAACTCAGGACCTTGTGTTTCCCAGGCAAGTGCTTATTCTACTGAGCTATCTCGCTGGCCCCTCTATCCTTTTTAAAGGATCACTGTGATTACTTTGGACCTATCCAGATAGTCCAGGTCTGTCTCCCCATATCGTGATTCTTCACTTGATCATATCTGCAAAGTTCCTTTTGCTCTGTAAGGCAACATTTACAGGTTCCCAGTATTAGGATGCAGACATATTTAGAGGGGCATTACTCGGCCTACCACAGCAACATCTTCCCTACTTAGCTGTGCTAGGCTGGGAGGTGCCTATGTTGGGGATGAAGTGTCCTTATCCTCTCACACCAGCCCCTACCCCATCCCTAGCTGAACATACAGTAGTAATGGTGGAGTCACCTTCATCTATAAACTCTGGGGCCAGGTTTATGCTCAGGGACAAATAATTCCCTAGAAGCTCTCTTGTGGGCTACAGTAGCAGGATTCTATCTGCTGGTGTAGTCTTGCCACCTTCCCAGCATCTCTAGTTGAGCCTCACACTTTTTCTCAGAGGTAGCCTTGTACGTATGTCCAGGTGGAGTTGTTCCTTCCAAAGAAAACTGAAAGTAGAAACTTGGTCTCCACGGTGTCCTGTTTCTTATTGTCCTGAGAGAAAAGGAAAGAAAGCCTAAAGTTTGGAGATAGGCATTCCAAAGAAACCAGAGGCAGGACCCCTTGAAATATGTTTGTTAAAAGAAATAAATATTAATTTATTCCAATAACATAGTGTTCAATACATTTTAAATTGAAGTTTAATATAATAATTATGCAATTAAATTTAATAAACATTTTAATATACATTCATTAAAATTTAATAATTTCTTGGTACTGAATGCTGGGCATGTTACATTATTATTATTTCATTACAATAATAAATGTAAAATTAAAATAATACAAGAGGATATGATGTGAAATATAAGCCCCCTTCTTCCCTGAACTCTTTAGTTTCCCTCTTCAAAAACAAACACTGTTTCTTGCAAATTCTTCTAGAGTCCACCCTCATGCTGGGGGTCCATCTGAGCCCTGGGTCTTATGCATATTGGCTACACCTGTAGCCCTCTGCTAGAATTTGTAGTCCTGCCAGACTTCCTGCAAATGAACCATGATACAGAAATAGGGTAGCTTTCTTTCTTTGAAGGCAGACACTTTTCAGAAAAGCATTCAGATTACAGTAGGGCTATAAATTAACACATTATTTTAGGCCATTTCTGTGCCATAATTTTATCCTTCCCTTAGCTATTTACTGCATGCAAATTTTCCACTCTATGCAAATTTCACTCACTTTATGCAAATCATCTGTGGTATGTTCCCAACCCCTAGCACCTGCACCAGAAAGAATGGGATGATTCAGACCCTGGAGCATTAAAGTGCAAACACTTAAAATCTCTTGGGGGATAGTTGAGCATTAAATGATGGACAGCAGCCTCTGCAAATAGCCTGTTTCCTTCACAGGATGTGCTGAACCCTGCTGCTTCGCCTCCCGTCTTCCTTAGCTACCTGCAAGCCCCTTCCAGGTGGTAATGACTATTTGGAGTAAATATTTTGATGTGAGTGGAACGATTAAATCTCAGCTGGTTTTGCACAGAGCCATGAGGCAATTAGGTTTCCCAGTCAATGCAGGTGAGTGTGTTATTGTGCCTGGCTGAAGCAGCCCATTTTTCTAAGGTGGGTTCCTGGAGAGGGAAGTAAAGCAGCAGTTGCTTAACTTTGGGTACACATTAGAATTACACAGGGAGCCAGAAAACCCACCAAAAACCCAAAACCCTCAGGCATCAGTCCTACCTTCATGTATCTTGATTAAATTGATGGGGGCCAGCCAGTTGTGGGACATTTGATAACCTTGCCAGGTGATTCAGTGGTTCCGGTAAGACTGAGTTGCACAGGCCTTGAGAGGAGACAGGAGGCTTCCGCATGGCTCTGGGTCCGCCCATGACTCTCTTTATGACACTAAGCAAATCTGTCCCACTTTCTGGGTTTCCACTGGTCCAGCATGGGGCACAGCTAGAGGCAATATTAAGACTGCAATTTGATAGTGAGTTTAAGAAGGAGTTTTGGACCGGCCAGATAGCTTACTGGACTAAAGCACCTGCTTTGGCAGAGAGCAGCGGCCGAGATTTGTTCCACCCCATGCCGTGCTGGCCCCGCCCCTGCGGCGCGCTGAGAGGGCTATTGAGACTGGGCATGGTGGCAGCTCTTGGGAGGCTGAAAACAGGAGGATCGTTATGAGTCCGATCTACATAGTGAAACCCTGTAAATCCTGTATTAAACACAAAAAAATAAAAAATAAATAAAGAGGAGTTTTGGGGCATGGTGGTACATGCCTGTTAGCCCCAGTACTCTGGGAGGGTAAGGCAGCAGGTTTGCAAGTTTGAGCCAGGCAACTTAATGAGACTGTATCTCAAAATAAAAAAATAAAAAAAATGGAATGGGAAAGTAGTCCTATGCAATGCCCCCTGGGTTCAATCTTCAGTACTGCAAAAATAAAACACAAAACAAAATGAAACCACAGCTTTATGGAGGTCTATTTGGCCACCAATAAACTGCACATATTTAAATTATAAAATCTGATGAGTTTTGACAATTGTGTGCACCCTTGAAACTACCACCGCAGTCCAAATGAAGTTCTCCTCTATGTGTCCTTGCTACAGCTCGGTACTGGTTGATACACTGTGTTAACTTGAGAAGTTTATAGAAGTTTAATCAAGTGACTCAGCAGGGAGCTAGGGTTTTTACTTTGTAAACATCCTCATCCTGTGCAAGAGGAGGGCACGGACATTGTGTGAGTTCTACATGCCCAGCCCCAGGGTAGCTTGTTTATAGGAAGAGGAGAGAGGCTGGTTATAAGCCGCAGCTGCTGCCCTTCCCTTCGCTGTTGGCTGCTGCTTTGCGATGTGCCACTCTGCCTGGGAGCCAGCCTCGACTGAAACGTGTACTAACTGTGAGCTAAATAAACCTTTCCTTCCATAAATTTGGGTGTTGGGTATTTTGTTCCAGCAAGGAGTGAAAAATAACTGAGACAAGCTGCTGTAACAAAATACCATAAACTGAGTGGTTTAAAAAACTAGAACATATTTTCTCAGATTTTGAGGCTAGAAGTCCAAGATTAAGTTGTTGGGAGGTCTGGTTTCTGGTGTTGCCTCTGTCCTTGTCCTGCAGATAGCACCTTCACATCACCTTCCCTCTGTGCATGTCTGAGTCCTGATCTCTCATGAGGACATTGGTCTTACTGCATTACAGCCCTCTCCCATGTCCTAATTAATGAACCTTACTTAAAGGCTTTGCCTCCAAAGGCTATACCTCCAAATCCAGTCATATGCTGGAGTAACGAGGGTTAGGACTTTAAGGTAGGCTTCAGCCCATAACAACCTATTATCTATAGAAGTTTCCTGGTGATTGCTTGTAATCCCTTCTTTCCTCCAACTTCATCCGCAGCTTCAACCACTGACTTATTTGTTTTCTGTCACAATAGATTAGTTTGCATCTTCTTCTCTAGAATTTTATATAAATGGAATTATACATCTTTTTTGTCTTCAGATAATCAATATAATATCCCTAGAACAGTGCTCAGTAATACTAGGTGTTGCTTATCTTATGTTAATTTCTTCCTTTGCTTTCTGCCTTCCTTGATTTCTTTTGGCACAGCTGACATAGATTGTAATTTTTAGAACATTTTTAACTAAATAGTAAACAGAACACAAAAGACATAATCACAGAGAAGCTGAAATAGGGACATTATCGATTTAATTCTTTAATGTTAAAAAAAATTAGGCTTCTCAAAGAGCCTTTCAATCAAGCATATTGTGCGGCTCCAAAAACCTCAGCAGGGTGAGAACGGTGCCTGCTGCTTCATTCCACATCACAGGCTGGTTTATTTCTAGGATAGTGTTCCAGGAGCTCAGGAAATCCCCAATTGGGTGTTGCCACACCCCCAGTGGGCCCCATCCTTCTTTTTTCCTTGCCTTCCTTGGGGTATGGTATCTGAGCTCTCTAACTGTTCTAGGGTCCCAGTGTCTGGCAAAAGGTCTATGCATTGTTGACCTAAAATATATGGGCCAAGGATGAATGAAGGATGGCCTTGGAGTTGAATGAATGAAAGCCCTCGCTTTTGAGCACAGGGACTGGGAAGGTTAGCTAGATGTTGGCATACTCTGCCCAAGGTAGAAAGGGAGGTTTTCAAATCCAGCTTGAATTGTAAACAGCAGGTGTTCGCAAACCACATTTCCTCCAGGCTTTCTCCAGGGTTGGTCTTCAGTTTTAGGCTCCTTTGCCCAGTAATTTCTTGTTTTGGCTCCACACCCAGTTCCCACTGCAAACCTCAGCCAGTGACTTGATGCTTGGCATGATTTCACCAATATTTCCTTCAGTACATGCATTCTAGCCTCTATGCGAGCTGCATAAACCACTTCTACCAGGGCTTCCATCATCTCTTCTCAGGACACAGGATTGAGGGTCAGGTCTTCTCTTGCTAGTGGAACTAGTGGATTTCCACTTAGATCCTTATCCTAGCATTCACTATTTAAACATACTTTGGCATGTTACTTTGTGTTCCTGTGTGTGACTGTTAGTTGTGGTATGTCAAGTTGACTGGACTAAGAAGTGCCTTAGGATTTGTAAACCACTCTTCTGGGTGTGTCCATCATGGATGCGTGCTGTTCAACTCTATTGGTCACAAACCCCTTTCTCTCTGGCGCTGTTCCCCTGCTCCATTTCTGGGCTGCTGTGAAATAAGTAGCTTTGTTCTGCTGCACCCTCCTGCCATGCCTTCCACCATGACGTTCCTATTTTGGAATCAGCTGACCATGGACTAAATTTCCTGGAAGCATAACTCAATTAAACCTCTCCTCATTTAAGTTATGGGTATTGGATAATTTGTTCCAGTAGTGGAAAAGCTGATTAATATACAGTGCTTCAGTGAAAGAAAACCTTATGAGTTTAGAGAAAGGTGCACAGCCAACCAGAGCCGATGTGACTATGTAGTAGCTATGTGCATGGCTTGTAGTTCCTCAGTACCTGTGCTTAGTTTTAATATTTCTTACATCTGTGATCTTAGATCCAGTGGTATCTTTTTCAACTTTCTTATATGAAAAGTGGGGAACAGCTGTCCACTTGAAAGGACTGTGTTATGACTTGGATCTGGAATGTTCCCCCAAAGCTTCATGTACTCAGAGGTGGGGCTGTGGAATGTGGATTATGAGGGCCCTACTGCTGACTTGCTGTGGGAAGTAGGGTCTGGTCAGAGGAAGGGCACTAGGTATGATCTGCAGGGATATGGTTTCTTTTGGCTGCTACCTTTTGTCCATGTTTCCTGGCCTCCACAATGTGAGCCGCTTTCCTCTGTCAGATACTTCCTCTGTTCCCTCTTTGTGTTGGAGAAAGCTGACCAGGGACTGAAAACGTTACCCAAAATAACTTCTCCTGTCAGGTATTTCATTCCATGACAAGAACGGAGCCAAGATAGACTGTTTTAGGATTACATCCTGGAATAAATTAAGTGCTATATAAATATTACTTGCTACTTTTACCCTATACCCATTTGGGTTACATCAATTTCTTTTATCTCCATTGGTAAATTATGAGCTCCTTGAATTAGATCATAAGAGTGTAATGTTCATTGTGTGATTAGAGTTTTAGGAAGAGTTACAGGCTAGCTTGCTTTGGCTCTGCTCTTTCTGCCATGGGAAGCTACAGTGAAGTGTTGACAGCTGAGGGTGCTGGGGAGAGAGCTCGGTGGTCTCAGTGCCTGCCTGTCAAGTGAAAGGACCTGGCTTCGACTCTGGTACTGCATAGTGTGCTGGCCCCACCCAGGACGTGCCATGCCAGCCACCAAGACCAGGTGTAGTGGCTCATGCTTGTAATCCCAGTGCTTGGGAGGCTGAGACAGGAGGATCACTATGAGGCCGAGCTGCAAGGTAAATAAATAAATAAAAGATTTTTAAAAAAGTAAAAGAAAAGTTGACAGCCTGAAGTTTGGTTTCTTCTCTCTCTCTCTCTCTCTCTCTCTCTCTCTCTCTCTTTGTATTTTTAGGGAAGGGTCTACAGGGTGTTCAGGGTCTCACTGCTAGAGCTGGGATTATAGGCGCATGCCACCATGCCAAATCTACAGCCTGAAGTTTGGAAGAGGCCACTCCGCTATGTTGGCATCCTTCTCTTGGCTTTCCAGCTTCCAGAATTATGAGAAATTTATTTCTATTGTTCATAAGCTACTCAGTCCACAGTAGTTTGTCATAAAAGCTCAAACAGACACGAACAGACTCTTTCCAGAAATGTCAAGTGCTTGAGTACAGAGGGCTAACAGAAAGAGCTCTGCCAATCATGTGGGAGGGGAGAAATTGTTGCTGGCAATTCATAGCGGGAGAGACATCCTGTTGGAGATGGCTGACCTGTGAGAGAGCTGCAGTTACTAACAATGGTCATGAGATGGCACTGTGGAGAGCACCACTAATAAATCTGAGTCCACCTTGACTTGTGGGTAGCAGCAGGATCTGAGCCTGGGCTTCCAGGGTGATCTAGGGAGGTGCTCCCAAGCCTGCCTGGGCTGGCAGAAAGTACGCTGCTCAAAGATGAGGAGCAGTCAGTTTCTCTGGTGTTTCCAGCTCAGGGACTGGCCTCAGGATTAGCTGGGCTGGATGATTTCATGCTGTCAGTCTATCCATTGTGGACATCTTTGAGTTGGGAAAGGAGGAGTGTCTATCTCTATAAGGCCTGGAAACAAAGGTGTGGCTTCCTTTCCTGGCATGCACACTAGAGTAGGAGGCTTATTTATTTATTTTTGTATTGTGGCACTGGGGGTGGGGCTGATGCAGCAGGTGGTGCCGGGGATCTTAGACCGCTGAACCATCTTGCTGGCTCCTCTTCTCCTTTCTTTTTTTTGTGGGATTGGGGTTTGAACTCATGACCTTGCACTTGCCAGGCAGGCAGTTGTGCTATGGAGCTGGAGGCTCTTCTCTTTGGCCTTTCATGCTAGCTCCTCCTTGGCCAGCATCTCCAGCAGCCGCACTCTGATTACCCAGAGGCTTTGGCAGCTCCCTGAAGACCAGCAGGAAGGGATGGTTTGCTTTGTAATTTGATCATATAAAGGAACAGGAAACACACTGCAACAAAGTTCATTCCTCATTTCACTCCCAGAGTAATGTGTCTGTAAATGAGTTAGAAGGTGACTTGACCCACATTTTAAATGAAAAGGTCAAAGGTGTCAACTCAAAACATCCAGTCTGTATAGTCAGGCCTGCTAGCCTGCCACAGGCCCTCTCAAGGAGAGAGGGAAAAGACTTTAAGACTCATGGCTTACTTGGGTGACAGATGGGTCTCCTGCTTTTCTCTGTGTAGCAGGAATTCTTAGTATTGTTTTCATCTTATAGATGAAGAAGTTGAGGTTCACAGAATGTGTTGATTATCTATTGCAAAACAACAAATTACTCCAAAACTTAGTGGCTTAAAATAACAAGGATTTCTTATCTCACGTAATTTCTGAGTACCAGCAGTCTGAGGTGGTTTAGCTGTGTGGCTCTGATTTTGGTCTCTCATGAGGCTGCAGGAAGACTTTGGCTTGGGCTGTAGTCATTTGAAAGCTTGACCAGGGATGCATAATTTGTTTTTTAAGATAGTGCCTCATGGGCCAGCCAGATAGCTCAGTGGATTAAAATGCCTGTTTAG
>PVKN010026476.1:0-12500 GCA_004027915.1 Capromys pilorides | reverse complement strand
ACTACTAGGAAACAAAGAACTGTCCTGTTTGTCTTATGGCTCTTTGTCCTGTATTTTAGGCCTGCAAGATGTAGCTTCGCACATACAATCATTATCTGTAAAGGCTTTGTGTTTGGTGAATCGTGCTGTTATCATATAATCTAGATATTTCATCAGGAGAAACTGAGGTTAGATGAGTTTTACAGTCTTTCTCTGAACCACGTGATAATTAATTTCAAGGCTCAAGATTAAGCTCCAGCTCCTTTCATTTCCAGATCATTAACTAATCAGTGTGATCTATGAATTGTTTCTCTTTGCCCCCACCTAAGAGGGCAGTCAAGCCCCCCTCTCCTCTGAGCCATTTGAGCAGTACGTATCAGAAATACTCATCTGTGTAGACTGTGTGGCTGCCTGAATTATATTTTAAGATTATCTCTTCTCGCTTTAGAACTCTATACCAAATTTTGTCATCTATTTACACCAGATGCACAAACTATTGGTTTTTCTGCTTGGGCCAGTAAGAGAACATACTGATCTTTCATTTATCTATTCATTTCCCAACTTATTTTTTTCAGTGACAACTTGAATATTTTTGTGAATTGAGCAGGAAAGAAAGTTTCCCAGATGCTTCTGTTGACTACTTTGTCCCAAACACAGAACAGTTCAGACTGGTACCACCATTTGGTAAATTAAAGGAAAAAAAAAAAAATATATATATATATATATATATATATATATATATATATTCAATTATTCTTTAGTTTAATAAGCATTCATGAAATTAATTCTTCTCTTAGCAACCTCATTGTCCTTTTAATTGGTCACAAATTCTACAGTGAGAGTCCTAGAACTTCCAGTGAGTAGACTGACATATTGCTTTATTTCTCCGGACCATCTGTTAAAGGCTTATTCTCAACAGAAGTACTGTTCATCAACTTCAAGAAACAAGCACCCCATAGTCAATTCCAACAGATAGCCTGTGTCTCTTTCTCTCTGACAGTGATAGGACACTGGCCAGACCGTCCTCTCTCTAGCCACGATGGAATTGCTCCAGCCTTAGCTAAAGCTGGGCTGCCTTATGCTTCATATTCATTGTAAAGGTCTGGGACAGATGGGGAATATTTAAAAAAAAAATTCCTGACCTATAGCCATTCATAAGATAACTTTGGAAATGTTTTTCTGTAAGGAAGTACAGAGGATGTGTGATCTGCCTCATGACCCTGGATTTATCCGTTCTCTAGGGTTTATCTGATTGCCCCAGAGTTTCTCGCCTACTGACACTCTACTGCAGTCTTCCAGGTGCACAGAAGAGAGTTTCATTAAATCCAAAATGGTAACCAAAAATGTGGAACAGCAAGGGACTGGCAGGGGTGGCTTTAGGAGCTGGTAAACAAATAACAGGCTTGTTGTCCCACACCCTAGCTTAATGCTCTCAAGAGGTTCTTGTGTTGCTCGCATTAGTGGCCGTGTAAATGAAACCCCTGTTGGCCTTGGCAGATACTGGCCTCTTCTGTGACCTTGTTTGACTGAAACAAAAAGTCATTGGTGGGACAAAAATTCAGAGCTCTGAACTTGGTTGAAAGAAAAGGGCAATTCTCTGAATTGGGTAATTGGATCACCCTCCCGAGTGCCCTAGGGCTTATATCAAACATATAAGAAGGGGATTAATAACATCAGTGTATAAATGAGCTTCGGGCAGCTTCCAACTGGAACATTTCACTCTCAGGAACCTTAGAACATAGCACAGTTTTTCAAAGCCTGTTGAACTGTCCTCTATAAAATGCAAGAAGGGTCTTCAGACCACACTGTGGGACCCTTGTAAGAGTGGATGGTCCATGCTGATGGCAAGCAACCTGACAGCCTCTGAAAGTGGCCACTCAACAAAACTGCTCACGAAATATATTATTGGGATTGAAAGTGATGACAATAATTTTTTTCAGGTTGTGCTGGATTCTGTAGCCATGACTTTATGATGCAGACTAAGTGGCATGTCCTTGTAAAATGCAAGGTGTACTATCCAGCTGCTACTAACAGTTGGATCTGAGCCACCCCCTCCCCCCATAGGACTTACCACCAGCACATCTGTGTATGTGTTTGTCGTAAAGAGCCAGCGGAAAAACAGGGAGCTTTTTATTAATTCATTTTTCATTCATTCATTTGCTCATTCCGGATATATTGAGTGACTGCTCTGCCGCAGGCTTGAGAACACAAGAAAGCATGAAGCAGAGCCAGGCTTACTAGCAGATACTTGTGATCCAGTCTCACAAGGAGTCCAGGCGAGCAGAGCTCTTCCTTTGTAGGGATGCAGGGGTGCAGAGGTGACTGAGGAGGTAGCAGGAGATGCGCTCGTGTGGCAGAGAAATGGAGAACGCTCCGGGCAGAGCATGCCGTGTTTCAAAAAGCGTCTGATCTTTTTTTTATACAAGCTGAGTTGGTGATGAATCTGGTCCAGGTAAAAGATGCAGGTGAAAACTATCCTTCCAATGAAAAAGCATCAAATGGCCATTCTGTTGGATCACGAGGACGTGATGTCATTTGTGCTGCAGGCAAACTGCTGGTGTCACCGCTGGGTAGAAAAGGGGGAATTTATGAAAAATACATTGTTTTGAAATGTATCTTCACAGATACGAGCATTCTGAGACCTCTGGCAACCACACAGAAGAAATCTTAGGGAACACTGTAGAAGTGATTCTTATCTGGATCTCTATAGATCTGTCTGAGTGCCAAAAAACGTTAGCTGAATCCTGCTCCGTGTTCCTTGCTGATTCAGAGGAGGGGGGTATTTTATTACTGAGGAAATATTATTAAAGCTGGATAGAATTGCTTCTAAGAACTAGAATACCAGAAAGTTAATCAGGGAAGGAACTAGCTTTAATCATGAGCCAAGTATTTATTTTCATTTCTTTCCTATAATTTTTATACAAACCTCGTGAGACAAATGTTTTACCCACATTTTCACAAAAGGGCAGGCAGCCTCAGGGAAATAGAATCCCACAGCCAGTGCAGGGCCGAGCCTGGGCCTTTTGCATTGTTCCTTCTCACACCACCATAGCCACATCTCTAGTCTAAGGCCCACCTACCAGAGGAAAGTACAATATTTAAATTGTCTTACGATGTTTTGATGCTGTCTTTGACCATGGAGTTTTTCTCCCTAAAAAGCAGATGCGTTTTGACTTCGTTGTTATTGTTTTGACTTTTTCTGTAATACCTGGGTCCTTCTAGGCATCAGTGGCGAATATTTCATCTTCTGTTCGACTCCCTGTGCCTGGTGGTGGCTTCCTGGACTGCCGTATAAGAACTGCCTGAGCAGCTGCTCGAGTTGTTAGTGGCAGGCCGTGTTGGTCTGTGTGCTATGCATCTGCCGTCAAGGAGGCTACGTTAGCATCTTTACTTCATCCTGAGAGTAGCAAATGAGAGAAATCACTTGAGGTCCCGTGTAGGAAAGGCACGGCTATCACTGAAGTGGGAAATACTCGTCTGCTGCTTAATGAAGCAGGTCAGTGAGTTTATGAGAGAGACTTGCTGAGAACTGAAAGGGGAAGTGAAGTATGAGGCCGAGGGAAGGAGGCTATAAAAATCGGACACGTAAGTGTAAAGTCACGTTGGGATTTTAAGGTTCATTTTCAAAATAGCTGCTGGAATGCTTTTTGTTGTTGCTGCTGCTTTTGGAGTGGGGTACATTTTTCTCTCACATGTGGAATGATATGGCAGCCACAGACAGGGGAGCAGCCTTGGCTGTCGATTTCCTTGGCCTTCTTTCCTGCAGCCAGCACTTGCGTGCCCTGAGGAAGCTACAGGATTCGGCCCCCTTGGAGATGACACACGGTTCTATATTGATATCACTCACTAGGTTCAGTGTTTGAATCCCAAGATTGTTCATGTGTTTGTTGACTTTTCATCTAAAAATAAGTCACCCGGGATATAGCTCAGTGGCACCGCGCCTGCCTGGCAAGCATGAGGTCGTGAGTTTGATTCCTGGTACCAAAAACAAACAAGCTAAGTAAAAATAAAAATCATTGAAGTCTAACAGCCTAGTGCCAACAGGCTTGGCTACTTACAGCATTTGGAAGCTCACTTAGGAAACCACCATCAGGATGTCTGGGCCGTGCCTCAGCTTGGGCACATTGCTCTTCAACAAGCTAGTCTTACATGATTGTGTCCGCTGAGTTGAGTTATAGAAATCCTCCCTAAGAGCAGTGGGGTACTCAGGAAGTAGCCCTGCAGATTCACCAAGCATTGCCGTGTCATCCAGCGTTCTCTCCCAGTCATGCTATTGCTTTTTTCTTTGGTAAAATGCACAATTGGTGTTCCACCATTCTCCACAGAGGAAGTGTTGGCCACTTGGCTTTAGAAAGTTTGGTGCTACTCATTCAATGAATTCTTGTTTGATAAACTCCATTTCTTTAGAATGAGTACCACATCCTTTGTTTTCCCTCCCAGGGCACTCTGCATTGTTTCTAGCTGTTCCCTCAAGCCTTTTGCACTTAAGTGATAGATGAAATATTCCTCATGTCTAGCTCAGTACAAACTGTAGAGTTGGAGATCATGACCTAGTCATCTTTCTAAGTCAGGCAGAAATCATTTCTGGACAGAAAGTGCTATATACAATGTATATTTTTAAAGATCTTTTTTTCTACTTTGTGCTGCAAAAACAAACGTTGAGAGGACGATTCTCTTACAGGATATGGAAATGGCCTTGGACCAGGTCCAGAGTTAGTGGCACAGCTGCTGTTTCCTGCAAGGGACATTCAGCATCCAAAAGGGAAAAAGACAAAGTTAAATATATAGCAGGAAAATAATGCCCAAGCCTATTAACAAGAATGAAAGGATCTGCCTGTTATATGATCTGTCTGTAATGATATATAACCACTGGCAAGAATTACAGTTTATGTTTAGAAGACATATTGAAAACTCTTTTCCTAGAGGACAGCTGATCCAACAATAATGACGGCAGCAACAACAGCATCTACTTATGGCACCAAGTAATTAATTGAAGTTGCTTTGTATATTTAGTTTCATATTCATAACAATTTCGCAAGGGTGGTCAGTTGACCGGGGGGAGGCTAAGAGTTCGGGCTTTGTTCTAAACATGATTCAAAGTTTTAAGCCAGGGATGAACGTAACTAAATTTACTTTTTTATTTTTATTTATTTGTTTGTTTGTTTGTTTGTTTATTTATTTTTGAAACAGGGTCTTGCTGTGCTGTTCAGACTGGCCTTGAACTCATTAACGGTAGCCTAGGCTGTGCTGGAACTCAGTGATCCTCCTGCCTCAGTCTCCCAGGTGCTGGGAATATAGGTGTGCACCACTACAGCTGGCTTAATTTACACTTGGAAAAAAAAAAAAAAAATCAGCCTGCTCTGTAGAGGCCAGGAGGAAGCTGAGAGACAATGTAAAAAACATAACACTAATCCAGAAAAGGGGTTATGGTGGTTCGGCTCAGGTGGTGGTGCTAGAGGAGTGAGAAGTAGTCAAATTCAAGGTCACCTATAAAGAAATTGTTTACAAGTCCTGCACATTGGTTGAATGGAAGTGTAATATGAAAAATCAAGAATTGTTTATATACTTGGGTGGCCTAAGTACTTCTGGGAATGGTGTCACTTTTCCCCCCATTTCTGCAGTTACTTAGTCCAAAGTCTGGGAATGTTGGAGCAAAGTGTCAACCAGGTAGAGATGAAGAGTTCCGCCCTAGAAAGTTGTGTTCGAGGCATCGTGCAAATGGAGACTGTCAAAGCAGCTTGCTGTGAGTCTAGAAATCACAAGTTGGGCTGAGCTGGAGATGGAAGACAGCTTGACTAAGATTCCTGGGAGCACAGCAACACTGAGAAATGGGAACAAGGAAAAACCTGCTATGGAGACTGTGAGGGAGAGGATGGTAAAAAGGAAAGGAATCCATGGGAATGCGAGGTCTTGGAAGCCAAGCAGAGCAAGGATTCCAAGAAGGGAAGAGCTAGGCCCAGTCCTGCCAGGAGGTCAAGTGGGTAAGGGCTGACCGTTGACCCTTGGGTTCAGTGAGCTGTGGTCAGTGCGACCAGGATGACTTCAGGAGCATCTTGGAGGTGCAAACCTCCATGGGATAGGACAAAACTTAAGTGGTAGCGGGATAAAGCAGAGGTTTGATTTGGTCTGGTTTTCTTTCTTTCTTTCTTTTTTTTTAATCTTTTATTTATTTAGTAGGGTCTCACTGTGCAGCTCTGACTCATAGTGATCCTCCTGTCTCAGCCTTCCCAGCACTGGGATTACAGGCATGCACCACCATACCCATTTCAGTGGTCAGCAAGTTATGCCCAGGGTTCTGGGGTGGCAAGGCAGGCATGTGGTCCTGGGGATCAAACCCAGGTCCTTGTGCTTACCAGGCAGGTGCTTAGACCTCTGAGCTGTCTCCCCAGCCCCTGGTTTGTTTTGTTTTGTTTTTAAGGTTTGTATTTTTCATTTTGTATCTTTATATACATAATTTAGTAGGGAGAAAATGTGATAATACTAGACAGAAGAAAAAGGTACCCACTGATGGAAGGGGAGCATGGAAGACACGGGGAGCAACTGGGATGTAGGTGCGAGTGCTTGGGATGAGTTCAGGGGTAAACCATCTGCCTAGCATCAGCATGGCTCCGGGTTCAATTCCTGGCCCCACCAAGGGGAGAGGAACAACAACCCAAGCGTAGGGGCCAGTGCTAGGTAGAAGTGAGCCTGCTTGTCTGTGCAGCTTTGGTGGGTCTGGTAACGTGAGGCTGAGGTAGTTTTCCTCCGAGTTTGCTTTTCTTGACAAAATGATCAACAGAAAGCCAAGGCATGTTGGTGGAGACTGGAAAGGATAAGGAATAGGCGGGTGATATTTGTGTCTTACCAACGGAGACTTTAAGTCCTTAATGTTGTCATGAGAAAAATAGATCCAGGCCTAGAGTCCGCAGTTTTTCCAGAAATAAAGATAGGCTTCCCTGGTCAGCTCCCAGCTCTACGTGCTAGAGCAAGGAGGGATGTAGGGTCAGTGGCTGTGTCACACGAGCCTCCTCGGAAGACCCCGTTCCTGTGCAGATCCCCCCCACAGGGTTACAGGGTAGGAACGTTGTCGGAGCCTCTTCTCCTCCCAAGATGACCCACTTGGCTGAAGTTAGAGCCAGAGATGTATCTGCCAGTCCTTTGGGGCAAAGCTCACCGCGCCCCCCCCCACAAGTCCCCGTACTGTGTCGCTTAGAGCTGCTTGTCAAAGCAGCTCTTCCGCTACATGCACACTGTGCCTCTCTGACATCTGGGAACGCGCTCTTGACTCTCACGTTAGTGTGGACCACACAGATCCAGCAGAGAGTGAGACCTAAGGAAGAAGCATGTGGACAAGGATTTCTCAGGCAGCGTTGTGTTCCCTGGCATCTATGTAGATTCTACTCAGATACTGTCAGTTGGCGGGGCTTAATTAGAACCCTGTTATTCTCCGACTTTTGCTGGGTGTTCTAATGCTAGAAAGCTAAAGCATTGGGCTTGTGGATGACTATGAGGAAACAGTGAAATTAAGGGAGACAACTTCCCCCTGGACTCCCCAAAAGACTGGCAACCCAAGAGCCCAGCAGAGCTTTCCTCTCCCTCTACAGAAGTACTTTTCTTCTCCATGATCCTTTCACTGCTTCCCCACAGGGATCCCACTGTGATAAAGTCTAACTCTAAGTTAATGATACTTGCTTTTGTATATCTGTGAATATCACAAGTACAGGAAACAGTACAAATAGTGCCATGATAATTAAATCAAGCCAGCTCCTTTGAGAATAGTGTCTAGACACGTGTGCATGTGTGCATGCGTGTGTGCGCTCCTTATTTGCTAACTGACTAACCTGCTAGTTGCCACTGTTCACCACTTGCCCTAAATATATTATATTTGCCACTTTATTCTCAAACTTCTGTACTGTTACCATTTTACAGATGAGGAACATGAAGGTCCGGAGAGGTTTAAATAGCAGTAAGTGTGAAAGTCAAGATTCTAACCCTCAGGGCCACCCAAATAACTCAGTGGATTAAAGCAGCTGCAAGCAGGCACGAGGGCCAGGGACCCAATCCCCAGGCCAGGCCCTGCACCCTGGGACATGCTGAGACAGCAGTTGATACTGGGCATGGTGGCATATGCCTGTAATCCCAGCTCTCTCTCAGGAGGCTGTAAACAGGCAGATTGTTATGAGTCGAATCTAGTAGTGAGACCCTGAACACCCTGTAGACCCTTCCCTAAAATACAGAAGAAAAAAAAAAGATGCTGCCCTCATCTGTTTCTGAAGCCAGAGATTTTCACAACACCACACTCCCTACTGTTCAGCCGGTGATAATGGCTTGATGATTTTCATTTGTGAAACATCTTTAGTTTGAGAAGCAGAAACTCTGGACATGCATTGTCTTATTTTATGATTTGGTGAGAGGAAGGGGGAAAAAACATTAGTTGGACATCATATATGTGTCAAATGTAATTTAAGTCATTTTCAAGTACCAGATAGGCTGTATTTAGTTAGTTAGTTAGTTAGTTAGTTAGTTAGTTAGTTTTTGCAGTACCAGGGATCTAACTCAGGACCTTATACTTGCCAGGCAGGCGCATATGCTGCTGAGCCATCTCCCTAGCCCCAGACAGGCTGTATTTATCATCTTCATTTCATAAATGACAAAATGAAACTTTACAGAGAAATTAAATTACCCAGTGTTACACAGATGGTGTTGTCCTGCAGTAAACCCCAACCTCCCTGAGAGCAGGAAACAGATCTGCCTGTAATCCTGTCACATCCCTAGTGCCTGGGATAGGGTCTAACTCTGGCACATAGTAGGTGCTCACAAAAAATTACTGAACAGTGAACAAACACACTGTGAGATGCGATCAGAGCACATCAAGCCTTATTTTCTATTTTCTGGTATCCTCCAGCGGATATCGATACGATACAATGAGAAAGTCTCGCGGCTCAGCAACTCTGTGCGTGTCCCTTACTGTACAATTTTCGTTCTTCTTATAGCTCTACCATCTAAGGAACGGAACTGCTTTCCTGTTGCTGGGAGAATCGGGGCACAGAAGTTGCCTTGCCAAAGCCTGCGAGCGTGCACAATTTGGGGCACAAATGAAATCATGAGATTCTCACCTTTACAGCCCCAACCACTTAACAACGCTGTGGTCCTGGTGGGGTTATAGCTTTCCATAAATCTGGTACTTAGTCATTTAAAGAGATGGCAATTTATCTTAAATGCGCACCTCGTTATGAATGTGACATACTTGGCACAGAGGGTCTCAGAAGTTTTTCCTGGCTTCCTTCCCCCAGCAGTATCTACTATGTTAATGTCAATATTGGTTTTACTGTTTTAGGTAACATTGGTATGCTTCTCATTAGCTGGAACCGTAAAGAGTTCAGTTTTACCTGCGCTGAGGGATCGCTAAATCCCTACTGGCATCTGCACGCACGGTCCCACGTTGAAAGTGCGGTGGTGTTGCTCCCGGGTTGTGCCTGCATCTGATGAGCGCGGGCTGGCCAGAGTCCGAGACAATGAAATAATCACACCCATTAGCTCACCAGGGCCTTGTTAAGATGTGGCCTGGCTTTCCATCCACATCTCCTGCTTGGAAAAACTGACATAGTCATGGTTCGTAAAGGTTAGTGGAGATGAAATTTCTTTAGCAACCAAAACTCAGCAGTGCCCTTGTTGAATTTGGGACGGGTCTGCTGCCTGATCTTGGAAAACAGCACTTCGAGGCCAGGGCTCAAGGATCTTCTCCAATCTTTGCATGTGACAGTAAAATTGGACTTTTGTAACTATTCCCTCATCCCTCTCTTAGCTTCAGTGGTCAGAGGTTCCGTTTCTTATTCTTTTCTTTATAGACTCCATATCCTAAGGGTTTGAGTAGTTAGCAAACTGTAAAGATTAAGCAATGTGAGTTCCATTCCCAGTACCAAAAGAAAAAAAATTAAATCATAATGATGTTGTTTTCTCATTCATGCAATGTGTTGCCGTGCTGATTCTTCTGCCTCAGTCTTCACCTGTGGTGCTTTCAGGGCCTCCTTTCAGACCTTGCTCCTGCACCTGCACCTGTGCCTGCACAGGTCTGTCTTGTTCATGGCTGTGTCTACTGTACAACTCTGCTTGGTACATAGATAACACTCAATCCACATGTGTTGAAAGAACTGGAAATTAGGTGATGTAATTCTAATAAGAAATGCATCCCTCGTATCGGGCTGGGAGGCTTCTTCCCTTTGTCGATTTGGTAGGAGTTCTGAAATGTTGGTGATAGCTCAAATGAGAACCACCAAGCTTAAAGTTTAACTTTAGAATGGGAGAGATGATGCTATTGGATTGGGCTTTCACAAGTGGCTTGCACACATTGGTATGCGCTGTGTCTTCATCTGGAGGATTCCTAGGGATCCAAAGGCCAGACTTACTTGTGAACTTGAATGATGTCTCAAATAAGCCACCTGCCCTTTATCTCATGTACACCCAAGACAAAACTGTTGGGACTCCCTAGGGCTTTGATAAATATGAGAGTGTTATTAAAATAACAATCTATTAATGCAGTTGTTCATTTGACTGCCTTGAATAACACTGAATGTTCTCTGCTTAACTCTTTAGAGACATGGAGAGCCATTGCAGTGGAGCCATCCTTTCTCTTTTGTATCTATCTCCTCTTGAACCCTTCCCTCTCATCTACACTACACACTGAAACAAATGCAATCCACCACCCAGAAGTGGTTAGTTGAGGATGTGCTGAGTGCTTTGTGCTACAAGCTGCAGTAAGATGCCTTGAGTATTATCCTGAGCTTCACTGGGGTCTTCCCATGGATACCACCATGTCAGAATGAGAAAATTATCAGGAGGGTTTGATTTTGGGTCAGTTTTTCACTCTTTGCTAATGATCCAATGGACTATGTGAATCACACTTTTTGGAAGTATCAGAGATTTCTTGAAAAAGTCACAGCACCTACAAACACAGTTGAACAGGGCCCCAAGTGGTGTGACTTGCACTGCCTTGCTCCCTGGTATTCTGAGACCACCAAATACTAAAAATTTGGCAGACCCAGCTCTGGGGAGGGCCAGCGGAACAGCTCAGTCAGTCTTCTCATCAGATTGCAATCAAAAGTTTCTTGATAAATCAGTCAGGCTGAAAATATTCTTGGCAGTTTAAATAGGCAGTGGTAAGAACATGCTTTCTTTAGTTACAATGAGTTCATTATCCAAGGGCCGGAAGTGACCAAAATCATTGATTGGCTTATTATATATAACTCAAGGGTCATAATACTCCAGTCATTATGTGGTGATATTCGTAAAGTACTGAGTTAGGCTTCAGTAAGTAGGGGAAAGGCAACCAAGGAAATTCCAGAGTAAAAGTCTGGGAATGTAGATGGTATAGAATGTTTGAAATGCAAGGGTTTAATATATTACTGAGTTTCGCAAACAAACCTTCGAAAACATGTTGCTTACATCTTTCCCCAGCTTTCAAATGGCATGTAAAACTCAAGGCTCTAACCTGTCCTTGTGGTGGTCTGAAAATCTACCCTATTTGTGTTAGGAAGGGAGGCAGTTGCCTTTACACCCTGGCCAGAGTCCCACATGCACAGGGTGGCCTGTTCAAAACAGGCCTGTAGATGCTTCAGAGTGAGGAAAAGGGTTTGTTGTAAAGCGCCATGTGTATGTGGGTGTTTAATGAATATGAGCTGATTAAATTGGCCACCCTGAATTATAACCTCATACCTTCTGCAGTTCCTCTCCAGTTTTTAGCTGGAGACCATGTTCTTCCTACTTTTGTGCCCAAACTTGTTAGGCAAAATGCTCCCACTCTTAACACTGCTTGTGTTTTCCATCCAAAGTTTCTTTGTGTCAAGGATGGGCAAAAGAAGCCGGTCTTGGAAATACCTTCTCTGCAAGCCGTGGGCCAGCTGCAGTGATGTTTGCTCGAGCCACACCCACGTCACCTCCCCTTCAACCCTTCTCCCCTCCATCTGCGTCCCTGTCTCTGGGCTCACACAATGCCCATTATCTGTCTGGAGCAGATAGTGAGCTCTGCCACAGACAGAGGAGGCCTTGTCTAAATCAGGATAAAGCTCTGTTCTAGAAATCAGGCAACCTGGGCTCAAGGCTCGCTGTTCCTAATAACCATCTGTGTGGCTTAGGGGAGTCACTTCGTCTTCACAGGCACAAGTTCCTTCATCCATAAAAAGCCAGGGTGAGACAAAAATCAGCATTTGCAATCTGAAGCTGAAAGTTCTATGACATTTTAAATGTTTATGTTTTAGCATGAAGATGTTTTTCAATTATAAAGACAATACTTAAAATAGAAAGACAGTTTCAAAAACAAGTCTTAGTTTACTGAAGTCAGTAACTGTGAAACCCAGTCAAACAACTCCTAGAAGTTTTTAAATATTTGGGGAGGTCTCAAATAACTTTTCCTCTTAGAAAAGTTTCCATATATTAATCTACTCTGAGAAACATGCAACTAATTCCATAGACATACAAACTGCATATATAGGTAAAACAAAAAAATTACCTTTAACTGTCATATCCTCATCCTATTCAGCCTAATT
>PVKN010026475.1:0-13812 GCA_004027915.1 Capromys pilorides | reverse complement strand
TTTTTTTTTTTTTTTTTTTTTTTTTTTTTTTTTTTTTTTTTTTTTTTTTTTTTTTTTTTTTTTTTTTTTTTTTTTTTTTTTTTTTTTTTTTTTTTTTTTTTTTTTTTTTTTTTTTTTTTTTTTTTTTTTTTTTTTTTTTTTTTTTTTTTTTTTTTTTTTTTTTTTTTTTTTTTTTTTTTTTTTGGTGTTGATACTTCGTTTCTCTATTTCCTTCATGACTATTGACTTGTCCGTTCTTGTATTCCTCACTTAGGCTTGTGGACAAAAATTAGGCAATGTTTCCATTGTAATCACATGAATAAATATAGTAAGAATACTCAATTTAATAACTAGCTCTACTACTGGTAACTTGAGAAAAGTTTCAAGTGCTATTTATCTCCATGCTGTACAACATCTGTGCAGTACTCACTGGAGAAGAAGAATAAAATGGTAAGCAGATTCCGTACACTGTTGCTGATAAGAGTGAGGGAAACTGCAGAGGGGAAAACTTCTGAATTAAAATCTGAGGGTTAAAGAGGCCCTGTTTGGGCACAGACTTGTCCCTCTGACTCTATTTCTTCCAACCAGGTGAGAACATCACCGAATTCCACCTTTTTTCTGGTCATTTTTCCATCTAGATGAAATTCTTTGCTCACCTGGGAAACACCAACACAGATGAAGATGGACAGGAGGTCATCCCACCTGCTGGCCCTTGTCTGGGCATGTTAGTCCATTGTGGCTAGGAGCCATGTCTTCTACCTCTACAAGGCCTTCCTCCTCCTCCTCCTCCTCCTCTTCCTCCTTTTCTTTCTTCTCCTCCTCCTCCTCTCCCATCCTTTGACAGTGATTGACAGCTACAAGTTGTTGTGTCAAAGCTTCTGCAAGTCAATTATGAAAATGATGTGCACTTGCTTCAAGATGATTGTAAATTGCTTCTGGCTGATCAGAATAATGAGCTGCAGCGACGCTAATCAACATCGGGTGGATAGAGCACCTCGCGCCTGCTGTTGGGTTTGCAGCTGCAACCTGTTCTCGAGAATGAGATGGCTTTCAAATGAGATGGCTTTGTCTTGGATGGAGGCAGGATGCTCACAGTGGGGACTCTGAGATGAGAGGAGGTTGACCTCAAGGCAAGAAGGGGAGAGAACTAACCCTCATTTTACAGCAGTGTCGTGAAACACTTCCTTCACTAGTACCCTGTTTAGGGAGGTAGAGAGGAAGAGGGCGTCAGCCAATGCCAGACGCCTTTCACAGAAGTGTGCGTCTTAGCACCACCCCTTCACGGTAGCCTTCTGAAGGTACTGTTAGCCATAGAATCAGTGAGAAATTCTGATGCCGGGATCTAGCCCAGCCTCGCACATCCAATGGGAAAGCGAGGAATCCAGTTTCTCCTATCTAATTTCAAAGCTTATTCCATCTCATTTTGTGTGTTACACAACATGTTATCTAAAATCATCCCCTATGTGCATGTCCCAAGTGCGGCTTCCCTGGCTCCACCCTACACCTCCTCAGTTCACACCTCTGCGAGTATGTGAAGCAGGGACCTAGGATGCCAGCTTCTCAGAAGCCACTCAGACTGCACGCACACACAGGGAAGCCCAAGAACAGCTGCCCCTCAGCTCTCTAGAGCGGGGAGCCCAGAGGGAGAGACAGAGAACCCCACCATACCCCACTGACACTACTAAAATTGTGAAGTACTAGAAAACAGTAAGTTGTACAGGCCTCGTGCCTGAACTGCATTCACTCTAAGTATTTGTTGCCAGTATCGCTTAAGCTCATGTTATTTTTAAAATAAATATTCCTTAGAATCAGCAAATCTCTGCCTTTGTCAGGGTGAACATCACTGAGGAAACGTGAAAATGAGAGCACATTGCCATAAAAGCATGGCAGTCGAGTCGTAAAGTGGAAGAAGGCTTGGAATTGGGCCTCAGAGTCCGATCAGCAAGGAAGTCTGGGAAAGGGCCGTCTGGGAGGGGTGCGCTGGGCGGGGTGGGGAAGAGGGGCTCGGCCGCAGTGGTGCAAGCTCAGCCTCGGCGCTTGTCCACTGCATGAGCCAGCTTCTCGCTCCCTGCTCTCAGTCACGCATTGTGGGACGTGGAACAGACAGGCTCTCACACCACCGTGTAGCTCAGTCAAGTGGGAAAGAGCCAGCTCCGTCTTGGATCAGCTCCAGGATGTGATTCCATGGCACAGACACTGCAGACCTTCTCTGTTCTTCTGCCAACCTCAACAGAGACGAGGGGCTGCCTTCTGGGAACCTGAGTTTGACAACTGTATTGCGTGAACTTTGGAAGCCCCAGCACTTTTCTCCTGCTCCTCTGTTCAAATGTTTTCCTCACCTGCCTGGGTGAGTCTGTCACAGCTCAGACTCAGCAGAGCCAAAATCCATTTGGGTGAATACCTCCTCCTTCTAGGACAAGGCCACAGGCTTCCTTTAGCTTAATCTCCAGCATAAACTGCAAGAAACATCTACTTACCCAGCCACTGTGCTTATCAAGAACCAGTGCTGTTGTGGAACTATTGCAAAAATGGTAGAAGCTAATGCTGGTGCAACACCACACATTGTATTGTCTGTTAACTCGTTTACTACTAGAAGTAGCCTTCTGTGATAACCCACTACTTTGGGGATGAAGAAGCTGAGGTTTTCATAGGTTAAAAAGCTGGATTAAAATCACACAGTTGAGAAATGAAGGGGGCAGAATTTAGGCCTAGGTGCGTATGATTGCAAGCTCTATGATATATTCTTTGTGCTGTATTATGTTGATCAGCTACATGGCAAGCTCTATCCATTTGCTCATAACACTTCCATAATTTATATGTCTATAACAAGACATTAATAAAAAAGCTTGTCCTTGGAAAAAAACTAGCATTGGTTAAACACCAATTAGGAGAGTATGATCTCGTAGGCTTAACTACAAGTTTGAACCCATGGCTTTATGTGCATGGGAAAATGAGGCACAAGAAAACAAGCCAACTCAGTGGCATTTACCTTGCTGCTAAAGGGTATTGTACACTGCTTTCAGCATTCTTGCTGCATACTTAGGAGGGAAAAAAAATGAAAAGACTTTAGGCCTGGAGAAGTAGGAATTTGCAGAGACAAGTAAGGTTGAAGTGATTGGTGCACTCCTTCCTGTCGAGGGTCTTAAAGGCCAATGATGAGCTTGAAATTTAACTTGTAAATACATTGTCAAGAAGTAGAAGGGCTTGATGTGCCAGAGCAGTGGGTCTGCCTGCAAGCATAGATTTAAATTGATTTTCTATTTCCAGGAAGCTCATGAATTTTGTGATGCATCCTCCTTCATACGACTCTGTTGTCTTCCCTGTGGCAGATGTGGGAGTGCTTGGGAGTTGATTGTGGCATAGCCCAGAAGAGAAGAGATTCTCACTCAGCCTCGGGAGGGTAGAGTGCTTGTATAAATCTTAGTGTATGGGTTGTGCCTGAGCGATGCAGTCACACATTAGCCAGCCACAGGCAGGTTCAACTGGTGCAGCAATAGAAGATGTAGAAGGAAAAAGAGGAGCCCAAGGGGAGAGAATTTTGTTCCCCTTAGCAACAATACCATTCTTCTCAAGTACAGCTTTCTGGTTCCATGAGAAAAAGTGAAGCCACATTCATGAGGCCAAGATCCAGAAGGTGGGACCAAGGAAGGTGTGGAAGAAGAAGGGGTGCAAAAGTGGAGGGCAAGAATTCAGAGAAACTCATTGTGAGAGAGACAAGAGGAGAAGAATGGCAGTATTTCCTGCAGTGAGTAAGTTATGAGATGTTGGGAGAGAAGAAGAAAATTCTCGTGTCTCATTAGGGAAATGTTTTGCAAACCAAAATTAAATTGGTGTCTTGATTGCGTGGCATTTTGGAACTTTTAAAGGGCCTAATATGCATTTTGAAACTACAAAGAAAAACATATATATGCAGACGTATGTGCAAACCTTTTTCACCTGAGATCACATTTTGGCAAGGAAAGCCACCTAAGAAATCAATGTTAAAGTGGGCCTGAATTAGGAAATCACTGGCTGAGATACTTTCTTTCGATGTTTGGTTTTTCCAAGTGTAAACCTCTGGAGTAGCTGTGGAGTCGTGCATGGACCCTACTCGGGCTTCCATCTGATCCCTGAGCTGTCACATGATAAGCACCCTAGTGCCCCAGAGGACGTTCGTGGGGACTTCATGTACAGACTCAGCTCACACAATAGTTTCTGTTATTATTGTCAATGTAAAAAGTGAAGGAACAGAATCTTAGTCTTCTATTTATTGGCATCATTAAAAGGAGGGTAATTCTTGTAAGCATTTATTGAGCGCAACGCCGTACCTTCTTCTTAATGCTACCGGATCAGCAAATACTAACGCAGGCAGAGGAACGACAAAGAATTTGTACAGCTCCAGTAGGAAGACAGCTTGAACACCTCTGAAAGAGACTGGTGAAGAGCTTTCCTCATACCCAAAGTGCCCGAGTGATTAAACCAATGACCCGAATACTGGAGAAGTTAGAAAAGGAAGACAAAAATTAATTAATTAAGATATACTTTAATCAAGAACACATTGAACGGGCTGGTAAGATAGCTCTGCAGACCAAGCCACTGCTTTGAGAAGCACCAGGACCAGGTTTTGATTCCTGGTTCTGCATGCCATGCCAACACCACCCCTGGGACACATTGAGCCAGAGACTGAGTCTGGGTGTGGTGGTGCACAACTGTAATCCCAGCGCTGGGGAGGCTGAGAACAGGAGGGGAGCTACAAGTCTGAGCTGCATAGCAAGACCCTATATCAAATCAAAGTGAAAAAAAAAATGGACTGAGTGCCAGAATCTGCACAATTATACCACCATCTCCAAAGTTTGATAATTTGCCTTATAGAACCAGCAGTAAAAATGGCTTCACTCTCTTCTTGCCCAGCCTTAAAAGCATTGTTATTCCTCTTCATTGGCTAATGCTGCGGGCAGGTCCCCACAGCAGGGAATAACTTTTGGAAGAATGATTTGCCTGTGTTTTCTTCTTGAAAAAGAGTGGAATAGAACTGAAAGCACCAAATACAAACAATAAGACCTATAATTGGTTTCTGGAACTTATTTTATAAAAATAAACACTAAAGTCAATATTGTGCCTTTCTTTTGTATTTGTCTCTGTTATCATTTTTGTCTAGGTGTTCCCCTCAAGCCTTATGTCATGAAGTCTGGGCATTCTGGGGGTGGCTGAATCTAGAGTCTATGTTCATTTCGTTATCCAGTGCTGGGACCAGGCTGTTAGTGTTACACCAGCCCTAGGACAGATAGCTTGCATACAGTGTAAGAGGAAGAGCAGCTTGCCCTTCCCCATTTGCTCTTGTTGCTTTTGGTATTACCTGCTGTGGCCCCTCTGCCCTGTGCCAGCCTGCACTAGAGCCAGGTGATGGTGGACTGAAATCACTACAGTGAGCTAAATAAACCTTTTCTCCTTTAGCTTTGTCCTTCAAATATTTTGTCTTCACAATGAGACAAAAGAAATGAACACAGAATTTGGCACCAGAGAAGTGGGATCATTGCCGTGACCACACCCAGCCGTGTTGCACAGGAGACTTTGGGGATGGCCTGGGAGAAGAGAGAGGCAAGGTTCTGAAACGTCTCCTGAAAGAGTAGTGTTGGAACCCTTGGAGCCATTCTATGTGGGAGATGATAGTTCAAGTTCAGAAGCCAAGGAAGCTGAAAGAAATACCAACAATAAAGACCGCACTTGGAAAATTGCTGCTGAGAAGCGCACTCATTTGTGGACTGCAGGCAATGTGTGTGATGACTTGGTAGACAATTTGTCTGCATTTTGCCCACATTCAGAGAATTTGCCTGAGTTTCAAATTAAGAACAGTGTACTAATGAATCTGGCAAAAGAAGTGTTGAGGCGGTCAGATACTGAGGCAGTGGCATGGCTATTGCTGAGGGCATTCACCAGATCTATGTTGAGAATCTAAAGCAGAGAATCCACTGGAATAATTGAAACTATTGTTCATTTGGCCTGAAAGGAGGCTCCAGTGAAGCCACGGACTGCAAAGATAGAGTAGAGGAGGGGTATTGTTTGCTGAGAAGGAAGAAGACAACAGAAAAGATGGCCTGAGGTCACCACGAAAAGGAGCAAGCCTCCATCCTATGTAGCCTCAAAATTGGAAAAGGGAAAGATTTGCTTAGAGCAAACAGACACAGAGTGCCATGTTCCAGAACAGGAGTAGCTGAACCATCTTGTAGAATGGTGACAGCATGCAGAATTCGTTCCTCAGAATTGGATTCAGAGTTCCCAGTGTTCCAGGCTCTGGACTCCTACAGCGAAGATAGAAGGAAGCCTGGCTGCCACTCCAACTGACAGCAGACATCGGCTTCATCCAGACAGCATTGCTTTTAGGCACATGCAGAATGTAAGAGTTGTGGGGCTAAGAGGGCTTCAGCCTTGATTTTAGAAGGCCAGAGACGCCAGGCTGGGTGCCCCTCAGAGGACGGTGTGTGGAGCTGTGAGTGTGAAGTGCAAGGTGTACAACAGAGACCCCAGAACTCTGTAAAATCAAGGAATATGGATCTTCTATGGAAAGCTGCAAGGAAGGAGTAATGTGAGCCCAAGAGAGAGGCCATGGGGGCTGCACCACTGGAAGCGCCATCAGTGTGGCACCACACAGGCTCTCTGGAGCTCACAACTTGGTGCAATTTGTATTGGATGCTTCACAGGGAGCCAAGAACTTAACATTTGCCCTGCTAGATTTTGGACTTCCTTTGGTCACACTCTTCTATGTCCCTAGTTTTGACTTTCGAGTGGAAATGTTTTATCTTGCACCACTGAACGTTAGAGGTGTTTAACAGACTTCTCATTTGTACAAGGAGTCCTGCTTAACAGTTTGCCTTAAATCTCAGAGGAGACTTGGACTTTACAGCAATGCTGAGCCCATTAGGACTTTGGCAGCTCTTGGAGATGGATTTAGTGGCTTTCGCATAAAGGGATGTTGTGCATGAGTCTTGGGGGGCGGGCATCAGGGACAGAATATTATGGTTTGTGTCTGGTTGTCCCCCAGGGCTTCATGTGGTCATGGGTGGCAGGCTTTTTAGAGGTGGCTAAACCTAGAGTTTATGACTGTGTAAGTTCTGCACCCACCCCAGTGGATGGCCTGCATGCAAGGTAAGGAAGGAAGTGAGGCCTGCTTCTCCCTTTCCACTCTTGCTACTTTGGTATCTACCACTGTCCAGCATGGTTGCCTCTCTGCCATGCGCCACTCTGCCTTGGAGTCAGCCAAATTTGGATTGAAACCTTTGCCAATGGTGATAGATCTTTCCTCCTTTACCTTTGAGTGTTGGATAGTTTATCTCAGTAACAAGAGAAAACTAACTGAGACAGTTACTAATTTGAAAATTAAGGTGTTATAATCTGGTCGGGGGGGTTAGCTCTGTAGCTCAAGCACCTGATTGGCAAGTGCAAGGTCCTGAGTTTAATCCCTAGTGAAAAAAAGCATGTGAAGATGGAATCTGAACAGTTTTTGAATTGTAAAAAAATGCTCAGAATTACTGTTTACTGGGTCCTGGATTCTTCTGCCTATTTTTATTCTTTTTCTTTTCCTTATCGTTTTAAACTGAAAGCTACTGGATCACCAGATGATGTCCAAGGGCGCTCTGCATGCATCCACCACATCAGTGCCCAGGAGATGATTTTGCAGTGTGGACAAGTGCCCTTGAGCAGCAAGAATATGATTTTTGTTTAGCTGTGAATATCTTTCATGAGCCACCCACAAAGAGGTGCATCACCATAAGAGCATGAATAGAAAGTACCTGTTAGGTTCCTCTTTATGCACTTTAATCTTTCTATGTCATTTCCATAATTTATTTTCATCACTTCACCTTGTAAGCTTTTAAGTCTACACCCTGGACTCAAGGTCTTTACTCTTGCGTCAACTATGCTTCAGAGCTCTTGGCTTCAGGTTGACCACGGAAACTGCATCATCTTTGATAAGGTGGAAAAAGTGGTAGTGGATCTAGCTTTATAAAATTGTAAGGTTACAAAACCAAATTATTTCTTAACTGTGCTAGTAGAATCACAATCTCAAATTATCATTCGTCCTTGCCCAGACTGCTCCAATAGGCAGTGATCTCTTCACTAGTGCATTTCTGTGTGTGGCAGACTTACCTTTACAGGTGCCAGTTCTATATATAGAAAAGGAAAATCAATATTTCTGTAACTTCTATATGCCCATCGATTTCACACCTTATACTATGCTTGGTTTTATAAGCCTACAGCTTAGTAAATTTAGTATTCTCTTACCTCAACCCCTTTATTTTTGTCTATTTATCACTAAAATAAAATGCAGACCCCTCAGGCTGAGCTCTGTCTTCCCAGTGCAGCACGTCCCCTGCTGTGCCAACCCCATGCCCTGCTGTGGATGGACAGAGCTCTCCCTATTGTTGAGAGTGGTGACTAAATCTACAGTGTGAGGCACTCAGTTCGATGACAGAATATCGTAGCCTCTCTGTTCTTTTTGTCTAAAAAGCCTTATACTTTTTTCTTATATTTGAAAAAATCCTACTAAACTTTTATAGTTGGTCTGATAGGGTAGTTTCAGTGGAACTGCTGTCAAGTTATACCCAAGAGAACACCATCTTTCAATCTGTTTCTTTGTTATTTCGTTACTGCATTTCTGTTTACATTATCTGGTTAATCAACTGAACTGACCTTTGTTTGAAAATAAAGACAAGATTTTATTTGTTTTTCTTCCCCAGTACCTAGGTCTACAGCAAAAAGCAAACAGTTCTAGAACGTTATTCCTGATGTTTTAAAAACTTCGACACAATCAGCCTCCTCTACGAGAGGTTTTTGTGAAAATTAGTCACATTCATCTGGAATGTTTGGGCAGCCATAAGAAACACTCTGACCTGGATGGAGTATGAACACTCATTTTCTCCTCACCCTGGCAGCTAAGTGGCCCCTGACGCTCAGTTTGGTGAGAATCTGCTACCTCACGGTGACATCGTCACGCTCATGGGACAAGGGCTGACTCCTGCTCCCCAGAAGGGCTCTCATCCTCCCCATAGTGTTTCAACCTCACGACCTACATTCTTTCCAAATGTCCATTTTCTCCTATCGGTAATTTTGGGGTTGGTTTGGAGGAAAACAAACACTTATTCCATAGCAAGATGTTTTCGAGGCAGTACATTGCGTGACCCATAAGGAATGCGATCGTTCAATAACTGAAAGTAAATCAAACACGCATTGTCACCTACTGATTTTTTTCATTTATTAAATGTTTATTAACTATCTTGATATTTCAGCACCAAAACAATGACCAGCCTAGTGAATTGTTTTTATTCGTGTTTGATCTCCTCATAGAGCTAGCTCTCCAGGTCCACTGCGCATTGCACATCTGTTCCATTTGGTTCGTCTGGGAGCGTTCTGCCTCATCATCATACCTAAGCATCCATTGCTCCTTTTTGCTTCATCAAGAAAGTATATAATTAAACAATGTGTGATAAATCTACCAATGATAAATGTGCTTCTTATGATCGTATATTTAATAAAGCTACACGTAAAATCATACTGTATACAAATGCCACATAGGTATATGTGTTTATGTGTCACCGTCCACTACAAAAGAGTTTCCCTTAAGAAAAGCAGCATTTCTTTTTCTCAAATTAAGGCAGACTAACTATCCCACTGTATGGGAAGGCAAGACGTCATTTAATCTACCACAGCTTCACAAATGCTTTTTACCTACTTGAGACGCTCACAAATCCAAATAACAATGCCATGAGTGCTCAGCTCTTGAAAAATTAATTGATGAGCAAATAAATTGGTTGGGGAAGTGTACACTGTTCAACGGAGATGAGCCCTGTTATTAGCAGAACTAGAACGAGTCAGACAATAGCATGCAATCTCCCGGAGGCATCACTTGCATTGTTATGATCTAGTTCACTCCTTATGATCGATTAAGCTAGTGATATTTGATGCATTGTTTTCCAAATTGGTTATTTTTAAGACTGTATCTTATCGTAGATAAAGTCATGCATCTTGAAATTAGACCCAGGCTTGAATTTTGGCTTGCTCACATAGTAGTTTCATGCCTCTTGACAAGTTATTAATATTTGTTTTGTCATTTGTAAAATGAAAATAAAACTTCACAACATAGTAAATTGTGAAGACCAGAAGGAAGTGCAGCTGGAATTTTGGCCCTTCAGGCAGCCACTCCACACCGTGTGGTTCCTGCGACTATGACCAAGGTGGCTGGCTTCATTTTCTGTCATTGCGCTCATCAACTAAAATTTTCCCAAATCTAAAAATTTTCTGTTTTATGCTCAATTTGTAGTGGTGTATACTTGCAGTAGGGGCCAATGTATGGAAGGCTTTCTTTTGAAAGTGTGATCTCTTTTCTTGTGTGCTTTTCTCTCCTCTGTGAGCTACATCCTGTTACACAGGTCAGGAAGACATAAGACCACTCTGTACCAAAACCACCCTTTTCTATACTGAAATGCAACAGCTGCCAAGAAGTGCCTACCCTCTTGCCAGGTCACCTCCAGCCTCAGTTTCCCCCTTAGAGCGCCATCCATGCCAGGGCCATCTTATACTCTCTTTACATGGATGTTTCTTTTCCTACAAACCTAACACTGTGGGTTTATGACCTTCAATTTCAAATCAGTTTCCATTCTGCTGTGTTCTGCCCCACACACATCTGTCCTCCATCTTTTACCCACTTGCATTTTCCCCCTAGATTTTGAAATCCTATTCTCCTGTCCCTCATTCCATGTGACAATTTAATATTCTTGCTTTGAATTTCAATCTTGATTGTTTATTTTGTACCAGGAGGAAGGCTAGGTACTTTGACAAATGTTATCTAGGATTTTGGCTCCTCAGAACTACACAGCTCTCCTAGAAGGTGGAGATATTGCCTCTTTTTTAAAAGACAGAAACCAAGTCTACCAGAGGCTAAGGATGTTAACAACAATCTTAATAGGGGCACAGCATAGCTAGAATTTGAAAGTAGAGCTCTGCTCGTGAAGGCTATCTCAAGCTGGGAGTTATGGTACACATTTGCAATCTGAGCCTTACAGAGGCTGAGTCAAGAGGACCTGGAGTTCAAAACCAGCCTGATCTACACTTTGAGCCTGACTCAAAAAGACAAAAATCAAACATACAGAAAGGATGTTATTTTTTAAACTCTGCAGTTAACCGTTGTTTTGGTCATGGTTCTGCAGGAAAACAGGACCAAGAAGAAGACACACATAGATTATAAACACAAAAACATACACAGGCCCAAACATGCACACCTACATGCAGGATGGGGATCCCAGGAATTCAACTGTGGAGCTGTAGTGGGTAAATATCATGATCTTCTGATCTGTTGTCTGTGGTACAAGCCGCTTCCATGCTGAAGTCCCAAGATCCAGGAGCACCTATGCCCAGGGTTAGAGAAGATGGATGCCGGCTCGGGCGCACAGCAAGTGTGTTCGTGCACTTCCTGCGTGGCCTTCCGGGGGACCAGCTGGGGCAGGACCATTTGCTTTACTCATTTATTGACTTGAATGTTAATCTCACCCCTACACACTCTTAGAGACAAACTCAGAAATAAGGCTTTGTCCTTGATGTGGGCAGCCTTCAACACGGTCCAGCTGACACACAGGATGAACCGTAAAATCGCCTTTCTTGTGAGAGCTGCTTCATTTATCTTTCTTCCCATCTTCCCTGCTGAAATTTCTTTCTCGCCTGTTTCGATGTGTGTTTTGCAAGGCTTGTCATGTCTTGTTTTGAGCGGGGCTTTGGTGTGTGTATCTCATCTCTTCTGCTGGATTCTCCATTCGATCAGGTCTTGGCATTTCCTTTCCAACTTTTATTTCTAGTTGTGTCTCGCACAAAGCCATAGATGAAGCAAGCTTTCTGTAAATGTGGAATTGAGCTGAAATGAACTGAATTGATTGTATTGACCTTGTCCACAGCCATTCAGTAGCTGAGTCTCAAGCTGGACTCAGGCTTCTCTTTGAAAAATGCTGTCCTTAAAACCCCACGCAGCCCAAAGGAAAGAGACCACGGGCAAGCACAGGGATTTTGATTCTATCTCTGCCACTTAGCAGGACCGCATCTCCATGTGAGCTACTTGGCATTTCTGATGTCTTTCACACAGGCAGTGGAAGAATTGCACCTATACTGTATCGCAGGTGGATTATGAAAATGAAACAGAGACCACGTGGAACACGTTTAATGCCTTCTTGTTATCCGTATGCAAGTAATAAATTACAGTGGCCTTCAGCCTGGCCTTTATTATTATTTAACAAACTAAGAAATGAAAACCACAGATTCGTTTCCAGGGATTTATTATCATTATTAGTTTTATTTTTTTAGCAGTACAATGAAATCAGAGTAGAAACCTACAAGAGACCAAACTGAATGGCTTCTACATAAAGAGTATCACGTGTCGTCTGTCTGGGGGTGCGAGGACGTCCTCAGAGGGCGCTCCCAGGTTTGGTGATGGCGAGCAGGTTTGATAATAATGATTGCCTGTCCCGGCGTCGTTCTTTTTGCTACGAGAATACACCTGGCAGCCACAGTGGAGAGGACATGAGGTTCATGTCAGCTTGCTCAGAGGTTTTAAGGAATTTAGACCCGAGTCCTCTCGCTCCGATCGGAAGGGCGTGGTGGAGCGCTGTCTCGTCTCTGCGTGGTGAGGAAGCAGGGGCGGAGTGGGCTGTGCAGGGCGCAGCCTCCTTGCGTTCTGCAGATGCGGCCCCAGGCCTCAGCTCACAGCTGGCCAGGACTTCCGGAGGATGAACCTCCCTGTGTGGTCGCAGGGTCTTTGCGTCCCAATCGCCTCCCCACAGAAGAATCTGGGGGCTTCTTAGACCTTTAGACCAGAGCGTCGCACCACTTGCTTTCTCATAATTAGTGGCTGGATAGTGGAGGATGCCCGAGGGAGGGCCTGGGCAGAGCAGAAGAGGGAGTGGTCCGCACGTACCAGCCTGCAGACGCAGGAGGCTGCAGGGAGACCCGGAGCCGCCAGGGCCCGCGAGAGGGGCAGCCGCCCTGCGCCTCACTCGCCCTGACCCGTGCGTCGCTTGCTTCTTCTCCATCTGCGCCTTCTGCCTCCCAAATTTCTTTTAAAAATGAACTCCATCGCTTCACAGAAATCATCCAGTTGCTGCTAATATAAAGTTCCTAAGATTACTTCAGATAGCGGCGGTAATTTGCTTCCTTTTAATGAAGAGCGTGTGTCATGGTACAGAACAATACAAATCTGGCTTCAAACATGGCTCAGAAACCTACTGAACGTTATTTGTCCATATCATGTATGAATGATGCTGTAAATTGTGGCGCCATGTTACCAAGCAACAAAGAGAGGAAAAAAGATCCTCAAATGTCTTCTATTTGGCAGAAAATAAAGATTAACAAATGACTGCATTTGGGTGTAAATAGCCTTAAAAATATAAAATAATGTAGCTTTTCAAAAGCAACATCCTAGGTGCTGTGCCAAAATGTAAGTTTTAACTCAGTTGCTCTCACACATCTTCGTTTTTTAAAATGTATTTAGTACCAGGTCTACAGGGCCTCACTGCCCAGGTTGGACTGGTAGTGATTCTTCTGTTTTCAGCCTCTCAAGTTTCGGGATTACAGGTGTGTACCACGATGACCAGTCTCCAACATAGCTTCTTGATTGGATGATATTGTCTCCATTAACTCAATATGACAAATTGAAGTAAAGAAAAACACCGCACACCTTGCTGGCCCCTCCCCTAAGCCGCTGATCTGGCCACTGAGTCCTGGCATGGTGGAACCTGCTTATAATCCCAGCTCTGGGAAGACTGAGACAGGGGGTCCACTATGAGGCTGAGCTGCATAGTGAGACCCTAGCTGGGAGGAAGG
>PVKN010026474.1:0-13812 GCA_004027915.1 Capromys pilorides | reverse complement strand
GCCCCAGACTCTGTTTCAAAAAAAAAAAAAAAAATTAACTGCAAAAACTGGGTGTGTGTGTGGGGGGAGATAGCTCAGCAGTCTAAGTATCTTCCTGGCAAGCTCAAGGCCCAGAGCTCAGTCCCTGGTACTACATGCCATGCCAGTTCTGGAGCCCTGGGTACACAGTGCTGCCCTAAAACTGGGCTTGGTGGCACACATCTGTAATCCCCAGCACTTGGGAGGCTGAGACAGGAAGACTGAGTCTGAGCTGCACATAAAGCCCTTTACCAACTAAATAAATAAAGATTAAGAGCAAATCTGGGTGTGGTGGCACATGCTTATAACCCCAGTACTCCAGAAGCTGACGCAGGAGGGTCACCATGAGTTCAAGGCCAAACTTACCCACATACTGAAACTGTTTTGGGAAAAAAAAAAAAAAAATCAGTTAAGAAAAAGTAAATTGCAGCCACAGATTTGGATAAGTATTTATAAAATATATATATGTATTTATAATATATATAACATATTAATATAATATATAATATATGTATATATAGTGGCTGGCTCAGCCTGCCCTGGGGGTGGGGCTGGTGCAGTATGTGGTGCTGGGGATTGAACCATGGTCCCTGTGGTTGCCTACGCAGGTGCTTTAGACCCCTGAGCCATCTCGCCATGTAAAATATATGTCTTAAAGTTTGTACCAAAAATTGTATCAGCTCCTAAAATTCCATAATAAGAAAACAATGTGCTATAGCTTGTGTCTCGATGTCCTGCCAAAGCCACATGCAGGCGTAGGCGGGCTTTCTGGAGTTGGCCAAACCTAGGGCGTGCGTTGTTGGATGGAGGGTGTGTGGCTCTAAATTAGTCCACGGATTGGCTCGTCATAGTTCTGGGTGTGAGCATGGGAAGCCCCACTCTGCACACGGTGGCAAAAGCCTGGGGGCTCGATGGGATGCAGGGCAGAGGGAGGCCTGCTGCGCACGCTGCTGCCTCGCGGCCTGCGGCCTGCCCTGCCATGAGCTCTTTCTCCTCTGCAGTGCCTGCTCGCTGTGCCACTCTGCCGTGGAGTCAGCTGACTCTGAGCCACAGCCTCTACAAAGCACAAGCCAAGTAAAGCTGTCCTCCTTTAACTTTGGGTGTTGGGTATCTTGTCTCCGCAGGAAGAAAGTAACTAAGTCTAAACGAAAAGGCAGGCAAAGCACCTGGATTGGTGCCTCGTTGAATATTTACAGGTGACAAACACATGCAGGAAAAAATGCTCCACATCATCTGTATTTAGAGAATTGCAAAATAAAAATACTGGACACCCGTGACAATGTCTAAAATCCACACAACTCTACATGCTGGTGAGGATGTGGAACAACAGGAGCTCTCCAGCATTGCTGGTGGGAATCCAACACAGCACAACCACGCAGCTGGACAGCTGGGCGAGTTCTTACGAGACTAAACTGACAGCCGTTCCTCAGTTTCCACGCGGGATTGGCTCTAGGATCTCCTAGAGGGTATCAGACTCCGAGGATATAAAACCCCAGATTCTCAGATGCTCACATAAAATGGACAGTATTTGCATACAACACAGTATACACACATTTTCCCATATGCTTTAAACCATTTCTAGATTACTTATGATAATTCGCTACCACATAAAGGCTATCCAAATAGCAGTTATATGATATTGTTTAGAGAATAATGATGAGAAAAAGCCTGTCCATGTGTCTTAGTTACTCTTCTCTCCTTGCTGAGACAAATACCCGACACCCAAACTGAAGGAAGGAAAGGTTTATTTAGCTCACAGTTGATGGAGATTTCAGTCCATACTTGGCTAAATCCAAGGCTGAGTGTGACAGGGCAGAGAGCATTCAGTTCATGGCGGCGGGACAGCAAAAAATGGTGACAGAACAGTAACTGGCCAACCAGGACAACAGAATGTAACAGAGAGCAACCAAGAGAGTCTGTTTCTCTGTCTCTCTTATATTACACTCAGGCTCTCTGCCTCATGATATCCGCCTCAGACCACACCCATAATCCCAGCAGTACTAAAATCCATAATCTCAGCATAACCCATAATCCCATTACTAAAACACATAATCTCAGTGAATCATGAGTTAGTCTCAAATTCTAGAAGACCCCAGCCCATCACTGCATGAGGCTTTGCAGGGACAACTAGACACAAACCATAACATCATGCAGCTAAAGAAAATTTTTTTCCATCTGTGGTGGGTAGAATCTCAGGTGCAGAGGGCCGGCTTTGCTCTCAGATATAATCCTAATCTGGCAACTGAACTCCTTGGGGTTTACCCAGCCGAGTTGAAAACTTCTGGCCGCACAAACACTTGCATCTGACCATTACAGCAACTGTATTTATAACTGCCAGAGTCTGGAAGCAATCAAGACACCTTCCACAGGAGAATGGCAAAATGAACTATTGTGCAGCCATACAATGGAAAATCATTTAGCAATAAAAAAAAAAGTTACCAAGTCACTAAAATTCATGGCAGATGGGCAATCCTTGTCAGGCACAGGGGACAGCAGTTCGATCCCCATCCCCACCCTTAAGGCAGCCTGAGCTAGCCAAAAAAAAAAAAAACCAAAAAACCAAAACCCTTCTCAAATTCATGGCAGAACTTCAAATTCCTATTGTTAAGAAAAAGCAGCCTTTTGAAAAGGCCGCCATATGATTCCAGCAAGGTGAAATTCTGATAAACACAAACCCATAGAACAGTGCAGGGATCAAGGGCTGCTCAGGTTGGGGGTGGGGAGGATGAGCAGGCGAGGCCCTCGGTAGCAGAACTTTCTGTCTGATAGCATAGCAGTAAAATTCGTGAAGTATTCACTTGGCCAAGTCTCCAGCACTGTGTAGCACGAGAGAGAGAACGCCACCTAACTATGAACTTTGGTTGACCATAATGCGGTCAGAAGGTTCATTAATAAACCAAGGTTCCAAACTAGCACAAGATGTCAGTAATGCAAGCTGCGTGTATAGGGGTGGCGCGTGGAAACTGCACTGTCTGAATTTTTCTCCACACCTCACTGTGCTCTAAAAAAGTGTATCAGTTATTTAAGAAATAAAAGACGCACTTGCACTTTACATGAGGAAAGTTAGAAAATACAACTGATCAATAAGTTATTTATATTCAAAACAAAAAGTGTAAGGTATCTGTGGATAAATTAACAAAATGTGTATGAAACATTTTATGGTAAAAATCTATAAAACTGTATTGAAAGACTCTATTTTTTTTTTTTTTTTTGGCAGGACCAGGGTTCAAACTCACGATCTTGCACTTGCCAGGCAGGCACTTGTGCCACGGAGCTATCTCCCCAGCCCCTGTACTGAAAGACTTTAAATGTCAGTTAAGTGGGCTGGAGATGCAGCTCAGGGTTAATATGTTTATGTTCAATTCTCAGCAAAACAGATATAACAGCTTATATGCAGCAACACATAGCACGTTTTTGGATAAAAATGTAGCATCATCAAGGTGCTTCCACTCTGCCCCCCTGCCCCCCATTTTTTTGTGAAAGTTTCTTGGTTTGCAGTTCAGGCTAGGCTTGAACTCACTATGTACCTCAGGCTGGCTTTAAAGACCTGGTGACCTCCGGCCTCAGCTTCTTGAGTGCTGCTGGGATTGCAGGCGTGCACCTCCATGGCCGGCTGGATGAAATCCACGCTATGCTAGTTTCCTTAGCTCCCCCTCCCCCTTATGTAGACATTTATAACTTTTAAGAAGGGGAACAACTTCAAGTAGATCAGAATACCGTTCACAGTAATCATTCTTTTCATAAACTTCAAATTTATACTTTATGCCTTTGTCCTCCTGGGTCTCAGAAAGCACATCTGATTATTGCAGTTCTTTGCATCAATTTCTGAGAAAGTGTGTCATTTTAAAATTCCTGTATGATCCGGGTCACAAATAGCTCGAGATGGCCTGCTGAGGCCCAGCTTCTGTACAAGCAGGACTTTTCCAGTGTGCAGACCGCACCCACCCTATCTGCTGATTCCAGGTGCTCAGGAAGGACAATGCGTGGTCCAGACTCCATAGAACGAGGCCTCCTGGTGGAGGTTCCTCAAGTTCTCCCCGTAGAGCTACACTAAGGATTCTCTTTTTCTCAGGAATTGGAGCACCAGGTCTTCTATGCACAATCTACAGATGGTGCTTAAGGAAGACAGCGTCATCTTTCTCTGGCAGTGCAGAACTTGAATGCGTTCCTCGGCCTGCTGCCCGCAGCTCCACAGGCCAGCTCAGTTTCCTCGGTTTTTACCCAATATCCATTTTCTGCGTCCCAGGATCACATCCTTAAGGTCATGCAACAGGCATCATTTAAGTTCCTGTAGACATAAGACTTTCCCAAACTTTTTTTGATGAACTTAACGATTTTGAGGGGCACGATTGTGGGATTTTCTAAAATGTCCCTCAGTCTGGGCTCATCTGGAGTGTATGAGGCACAATCTGTGAAGGTTTGCATATGGAGGCAGCTGTGCTGAAGTTTCCAGAAGGACTCTGGAATTAGACTGTGGGAGCTTGGATCCTGTTTTCACTCACAAACGGCATGACTCTGAGCAAGTTACTTCATTTCTCGAACCTCAATTAAAAGGATCCATAACGAAGCTGAGCATGGTGGCGCACGCCTATTATCCCAGCACTTGGGAGGCTGAGGCAGGAGGATCAGTGCGAGTTCGAGACCAGCCTGGGCTACAAAAGTGAGCTCAAGGCCAGCCTGAACTGCATAGTGAGACCCTGTCTCAAAAAGACATAAATAAATAAATAAATAAATAAATAAATAAATAAAATCTGTAACAAAACTGATTTCAAAATATTTTGAAGTCAAAACAAATAATCCACATAATGACACTACAATGGACCATGGCACAGATAAGTCCTCCATAACTATTAGCTATTTTTGTTACTCTTGTAATCACTGTTAAAACAGGAAATAGGTCTGTGTGTTAAGGAGTTCATGTGGGAGGCAGACATGCAAGGTATTCTTGTGAAGGGTCTTTTTTTCTTTTTCTTTTGCTTGGCTCAGCTGCCTGAAGGGCAAGTCTCATGCTTCATGTGGAGGTGGGTATTGACCACAGTCCCGGGCACCTGACTTGGCTGAAGCAGGGGTTTTAATCCACTGAGCTACCTGACAAGCACCCCCCTCCCCCCCATCGCACGATACTCTTGCTCCACATCCTTAAGGCAGGCAGTAGATTTTTGGAGGTAGATTTTGCACTGATCAAGGTTTAGTGCCTTTGAGACAGGATACGAGCTATTGCTGGATTGTTGGAAATGCATAAGCATAGTGCGGAGCAAGAAGTTCAGGTGTCAACGGTACAAGGATGATGCAGTTGGGATGTTGATTCTCTACGAGTCTATATGTACATTCAATTCCAATAAGGAGAGTGCATGTGTACATAACTTGGGAAGCTGATTCTAAAATTCACATGGAAGAAAAGAAATATTTATAGGGAAGAGTAAAAGGCCAAGAGTAAGAAACACACCCTGATGAAATTGGTACTTGCTTCATGACGTATTGAGAATTTTAAAGACAAATCTAAGAGAAAAACATTAAATACTCAGAAGAAAATATAAGACAGTATCTTTGTGAGGGGGACAGACAGATTTCTGATGACACAAAACACCTTAAAGATAGTAACAAGAGGGCTGGGGAGATATAGCTCAGTGGAATAAATGCTTGCCTGGCAAGCACAGAGTCCTGAGTTCAATCCCTGGTAACACACACACACACACACACACACACACACACACACACACACACGATAGTAGCAAGATAAGTCTCAAACTGGGAGAAAATATTTGTTATATTTTTTATTTAAATAAAAATATTTATTATATATTATAGAATGGTCAAATAATGGTAGCCAGAACATGTGAATAAAAAGATTTATAAATCAGTAAAAAAAGATAATCCAGTAGAAAAATGGGCAAAAGATGGGTATTTGTAGAAAACATAAATGGGAAGAATATATAAGGAATCAGCTTATTAATAATCAGGAAAATGTAAATCAAAAGTATAGGTGGATAGTTATCAGATTGGAAATATAAATGGCAGGGATACGGAGCAACAGGCTCCAAATCTTCTGCTGGTGAGAACGTTACAGCCACTTTTGAAAACAATTTTGATGATCAAGATGATTTGATGAAACTTAGACTTTGAGAGGGTTTCTTACATGATTTCTTTTGGGTGGTGTCTAGGGCTTGGGCTTTTCACTGTGTGTAGAAGAAAAGTGCGTGCTCCCTGACCTGTCGGGAAAACCTTCCAAGTATGCGTCACTTTCAGGATCACTGAGATGCCATTTACAACACTGTGACCAAGGCAGCGGATTGTCAAGGAAGATGACCTGCTCACGTACTGTCCTCTCAGAGGGTATCTTCATTCTATTTTTATTTATTTCCTGAAGCTGGGGAGTCTAAACAGACCCTGTTATTACAACAGTGTTGCAAATCAGGATTAGTATTTGCAAATGTCCACTTCACATACGAGAGCAAGATGTTCAGTCAGATTTTTATTTTATTTTATTTTTTTAAAATTTATTTATTCATTTATTTGCTTGTTGTGTTTGTTTGTTTGTTTATTTATTCATTTTGTGGCTGGCTCAGCCTGCCCTGGTGGTGGCGCTGGCGCAGCATGTGGTGCCGGGGATCGAACTGCAGTCCCCGCAGTTGCCTGAGCCCTCCTAAGCAGGCGCTTTAGACCACTGAACCATCTCGCCGGCCCCTCAGTCAGATTTTTAAAGACTACTTTGTGATGTTATCTTCCCAGGAGCTGTGCTGGAGCTTGTCACCGTTTTCATCTCCTTGACTTCAGCTACTTATGAAAAATATTTTTAAGGCCAGCCACTGAGAAATTTCATTATACAACATTATAAAAGAATCATCTAGCTTGTGGCACTCTGATTAGCAGACTGAAAGAGGACTGAATAGGATTTTATTTAATAAAAGTGTCATAGAAGAGATAATTGTTTTTCTGTATTAATAAAGTTGAACACATACATTCTTCACACCTTGCAGTTCCATTCCTAGAGAAGTCCTTCCATCTGAAGCAGTAGATTCGCATTACACTCTTCACAGAAGGCCCGCTCACCATAATAATAAAACTGGCCGCAGTCCAAGTGTCCATTAAAGGTAAAACACATGAAAAATTGTGGTGTATTTAGAGAACAGATCATGATACAGCAGTGAAAAAGAATTTCAATGACACATTAATATGCATAAATCTTAAAATATAGAATTGAAACATCATAGAATATAGACATTATGACTCCACTGATATAAAATTCAAAACTAGGCAACAAGTAACATATTAAGTATACACATGTAGGTGATAAAACCATAAGGGAAAGCAAAGGGATGACTGCTCCAAACCCCAGGACAGTGTAACAGGAATGAGGAAGTGTCATCCCTGGGGAGGGGCTACATGTACTGTAGTCCTGCTTTCTATTATTTAAGCCGAGCACTCGGTCAGTACAAGCTGGTGGTCACGTTGTCATTTTTTTTTTTTTTTAAACTTTTTTTTTTTTTTTTAATTTTATTTATTTATTTATTTGTTTGCTTGTTGTGTTTGTTTGTTTCTTTATTTATTCATTTTGTGGCTGGCTCAGCCTGCCGTGGCGGTGGCGCTGGCGCAGCATGTGGTGCCGGGGATCGAACTGCAGTCCCCGCAGTTGCCTGAGCCCTCCTAAGCAGGCCCTTTAGACCACTGAACCATCTCGCCGGCCCCCACTTTGTCATTTTTAGCTGTGCTGTCATAGTCTATGCATGTTTTCTTTTTTTGTAGTGTAGGGAATTGAACCTATGGCTCTGTGCATGCTGGATGAATACTCTGCCACCAAGCCACATCCCGGCTCCAATTCTTTTATATATGTAACTCACAAAGCATTTTTAAAAACAGTGAAACGAACCTGAGCGTGGCAAGAATTGTGGAAAGAAACAGAAGTGCTGCTTTGTTAAGAGTGGAAGAGTCGGGGCCGGGGGGATGGCTCAGCAGTCTAAAGCACCTGCTTAGGCAACCGCAGGGACCGCGGTTTGATCCCCCGCACCACGTGCTGTGCCAACCCCACCCCTAGGACAGGCTGAGCCAGTCATAAAAAAAAAAGTGGAAGAGTCAAGCCAGAGTGGGTATTGTTTAGCAAGAAACCACATAGCATTTTATGTTGGTGGGGATGATTTGGTAGAAGAGGAAATGTGATGCTCAGGGGACAGGAGTAACTATGGGAGCCAAGGGCTGCAACGGTGACAGGGAGGCACGAACAAAGGTGAGCTTGGCCTCTGCCAGCAATAGATGTATCTGCCAAGGACACACAGAGTGACTCAGCGCAAACTCAGGTGAATTTTGTAGACTGGGAGGCTGAGGATCAACTGCCTAAGTTGACTCTATTGAAGCACAAGGCAACCATGGACGGGGAGCTTGTGAAAAGCAGCAGACCTGCAGAGAGGCAGGGCAGACCCCAGGGAGCTGGGGTGCTCGTGCCAGGTCTACAGGAAGGCCTGTTAACATCATGCCATTGGCCTGGCCCTGTGGCCTCTCTCCAGTCATACTCTGCTTATCGGACTCAGACACAGGGAGGGGTAGGTCCTATCAGGGCCAAGACTGCAAATAGAGGATACTAAGGAGGAAACGACTCAATTTCTGATAGTGTCATTTAGGCAGGGTGAGAAGAAAAAGGGAGTTGATGTTCGTGAGCCCTAGACTTCATGGATTTGAGAGCTTGATGAAGTCAGAGCTGGTGCATGAGGGTGAGCAGGGACACTCATGGTTAGGACTGCGTGCAGATTTTAGAAGTGGTTCGGGACATTGCTGGTGGTGACAAGAGGGTGCAGTGTGTGGCTGATGTAGGGGACACTGGTGGTGGTTCTTAGTTCAGGACAGAAATTCCTCCCTTCCAAGGCGAGTGTATGTGTGTGACACTAGAGTTTCAATGACCATGGAGAGGGTAAATGCTGCTGACTAGGGGCAGAGCTAGAGATGGCAGAGGTCTTGTCATGGGCAGGACTACTACAAAGACTACTACTAGCACAAATGGCAGCAGAGCCCCAGGTGAGAACATCGGGCTAGAGAGTTGGCTGGGATATCTGGAGGGGTACAAAGTCACTGGGAAAGAGGACACAAAATTCAGGAGAGGAAGTGCAGTGGGGGACAGCAGTGGGCAGAACTGGCAGCACAATGGGGCAGAAGGCTTTGAAGGCAGGAGACATGGTGAGGAAGTACAAATGCTGAGCATGAGAACTGCTTAAGGGGGAGCTGGATTTCAGGTAAAGCACAGTGTTTCTTGGGGCATTTGCTGGTTGGGCGTTTCAGAGGGCACTCTGGCAAGGGGGGCAGAGAAAATTGCCAGCCAGATGAGGGCATGTGCGAGTAGGCAGGGCAAGGGTATGGGATGGAAGGCCCAGGAGGCTTGGATTGTTGGTGATGGGACACTGGGACAGCCACGTGATGGGAGTTGCTCTGACACTCATAGGAAGGTGAGACAGCTGAGCTGGTCCGGAACCCTTAAGTGGGTGGATCCTGCTACTCTGTTCTGGAGGGGAGCCAACCAGCAGGCCCTTCAGACATTCACCTGTCCAGGCTGCCTGCCAAGTCACTTCTGGTGAGTAACCATGTCCAGGGTAGAGTGGACTTGGGCCACACTCACACGATCCCCTGGGGATCTTGGTCAGATGCTGATTTGCATTCAGTATTTCTGGGCTGGGATGGAGTCTTTATTTCAAAACAGCAGTATGGCTGACTGCAAAGCTTTAAAATTGGCTTAGTTCAAGCATAGGTGTTCCCCATGTCCTCTGTGTGGACTTGGGCTAATCACCTCTTGGGTAAAGCAGTAACCCAAGAGGCTACTGTCACAATGCAATATGTGTCAACAAAAGTACAGCTCAGCTTCCAGAACATTGAAGGGTAGAATACAGCTCTTTTCCTGGTCTCCTTTGTCCTCAAGCATAGTCTTCTTCTGTAGGTGGTGAAACCGGTCTTTGTGGTCCCTGCTCACTGATTCTGGCAGAAGAGGACATTTTTCTTCTTCATCTAGAACCAAGTCCGGCAGCCTGGCCTCCTTTAGATCTTACTCTAACTCTGCAATCTGAAAGCCTCGCCCTGTCTGGGGCTGAATATTCTCAGTAGACAAAAATACTTCATATTTTTCTTCTGTGCTCTGTCTAGTGTGTACTTCTCTTTCCGTGTATAGTAAAACAGTAGTTACCTGAAGGAGCCTGGCTTGATACTCCTGAGTCTTGAGGACTGAGGACAAGCTGACATATGGCTGGGGATGCAGAAGCACCCACAGCTTGTCCAAGTACTAAAGGTCACAAACCATCTGCATGTCTGGGACACGATGATAACAGGGTGGCAGCCAAGGCTTCTCTAACCCTGAAGCCCACTCAGGAGCGAAGAGCACATAGTGGACCCAGGCAACTGCTCCAGGGCAGACGGTCAGGTGTGACAGGCTCAGCGTGGTGGCCTTCCCACCCTGTCAGCGTTTTCAACAGGACCGTGCATGCAACTGTCTCAGACCAGGGCATGGTGGCACGGCTCGGTTCACAGTGCCTCTGAAAACCAATGCCTCCTTGATTCTGTGGTGAAGAAGCCTCTTCAGATGTGGCCTTGACACAAAGAAAAGCTCTCAATGTAGATTCAAGATGTGACCCTTGTTGGGAGGAGTTACCTTTTGGGGAGGAGACTAAAGGGAAGTCTGACAGGGCTCAGCAATTGTCTGAATTTTCAAACCAATAAGGAAATTAGTTGCTTATGTACCTCTTGGAAAGTGTAGCAAGAAACCATTAATCTTTAGTAGCATGGACTTCTTTAAAGGAGAGCCAGGCTAATGTCAGTGTGATGGAACTTCAGGGCAGATAATAATGGAACCAAACCAAAATCTTCAGTGTTTTCCAGCATACTGGCATTGTTTTATTTATTGGATATAGTTTTGCTATGTAGTTTGGACTCAGTGATCCTCCCGTCTCAGTCTCCCCAGTGCTGCGATTACTTACAGGTATGTGCCACTGTGCCTGGTTTTGAGGCCAGCATAGCATGTGGTACCAGGGATTGAACTTGGGTCCATACACTTGGCAGGGGGTGCCTAGACTGCTGAGCCTCCCTCCCCAGCCCGATATTCTATATGCAAGATCTTATTATATTTTATTTTTTGGCGGGATGGGGTTCGAACTCACAACCTTACACTAGCTGGACAGGCACTTGTGCCATGGAGCCATCTCCCCAGCCCCTATAGACAAGATCTTGAAGTTACCTGGTCTGAGTTGCAACTTCCTTACTAGTGTCTACTAAGAAATAGATTATGGGTGGGGGCACCCCTTGGTTTCTGTCCTTCAGGTGAGACAGATGAGTGATGTTCCTATTCAGCAAGGTGGACAGGCAATGGCAGACCACTAAGCACATAGCTCATGTATTACTTTTTTAAAATTTTATTCATGCGTATTATGGCCAGCTCAGCCTGCCCTAGGGTGGGGCTGGCACAGCGTGTGGTGGTGGGGATGGAACTGTGGTTCCTGCAGTTGCCTAAGCAGGCGCTTTAGACCACTGAGCTATCTTGCCAGCACAAGCTCATCTATTTAATAATACTTATTTCAAGAGAAATTTTTAAATTAGTGGATGGAAATATTATTCAGTTAGGACACAAAGAACAGTGGAAAAAGGAGAAGCCTCAGGTTGGAGGTGAGACACAGAACAGGTTCATGGGAAATGAAGAGCCCAGTCAATCAGGCTACCTTGATCGGTACTTGGAGATGCGGGAGTATGTGGGTGTGGGTGTGGCTCTTCCTCTGTAGGCTTCTCCTTGCTCTCAGGGGAGTCTGTTCTGGGGTGTCTGCTTATCTCCATTCTCCAGAATCCTGGGCTAGCACCTGTTTCCACACAGGAGTGCTATGTGCTCTTAGACAGCAAAGGTGTCGGCCCATGGACCTCAGCACACAGGAGTGGCTATAAGAGGAAGGTGTGATGGAGAGGCTCTGGCCGTACCTCCCCCACCCTTACCCCCCACCCCAACATACAACAGCAGTCTCCTGGAGGTCAGAAAGCACTATAAAACATTTCTTACAAAAGTATTTATTAATAAATTGATGTATATCAATGTTTTAACATGATAGCCCAATGCTATATCAACGTAGCAAAAGTGAAGATTCCTGGTATTTTTATATAAACACTATGAATGACAGTACACTTGCATTCAACTTCACAAGAAATTATCCTCAGGTCTGTGAAGACTCTGACAGCTCTAACACCTTTGGGCAGTGAAGATGTATGTATGTGTACGGGCTGAGTAGTCAATGAAAACCTCACTACTGAGCTACGCTCTCAAACCACACTAAAGAGAAGAGAGTACAATGGCAGTATGGCCAACTTGCTGAATAAAACTCAACTTTTTAAAGAAATACAGCATGTATCAAATTCACAGGGGATCTTACAGATATGGAGCCGTAAGAAGACACACAGATTAGAACCCTGAAGCAGTGAATGTGTTTCTACCCGTTTAATGATGGAAGAAGCCATGGAAACAGAGTCCTGCAGCTGTCTGTGGTGCTGAATCTCCTCATACACACAATGTCATCAACTGACTAAAACCAGAATTCCCTGCTCTGTACAAATGCTGGTGATGGGTAACTTGCGCTATTGCTGTGGGTCAGAGCAATAGTAGCTGGAGTTCAGGCAGCAAGAGGAGCCACTGGAAGGTGGACCACCACCTTCCACAATCCCACAAGTCACACTTTCCAAAGCTGATGCCCCTTCTTAGGGTAAAAAGACAGTAACAAAACCAAACAAATAACCCCAAGGACTATTAAAAACAAACAATAGAAATTTCTGACCCTCTAACAAGACTATTGTTTAAACGCACCAGGAAAAATGTTTCACTTGGTTATAAAAAAAAAAAATACATCTGATTCTACTGATCACATGTATGCTAACAACCAGATTTCTGATTTTTTTTTTTTTAAAGCAGAGATCAGGCCAAGAACAAGATTCTTTCCTTGGCAGGGCAAGGAAAAGCAGGTTCAGTGCTAATTAGATACTCTCTCAATTTAAACTAAAGAAGGACTTGACTTGAATGAGATTTTCTAAAGACACTGTTTTTTTCTCTCAGCCTCAAGTACAATTAGATTGCAAGGAATCTCGTGTCCAGAATTTGTTTTTGATCTTAATGGTAGCAAGATTTTATTTAAGGTAGCAAAAGAAACAGGCTCTGCAGAGCAAGTTTGGGCCAAGTAAGAATAGAAAAGAAGAACAGCCCACAGTGTACAGGTGGGCCAACCATGTAAGAGGAAACAGTGGCAATTTTTGAGACAAAGTCTATGCATTCCAGGCTGGCCTTCAACTTGCAGTGATCCTCCTGCTTTAGTCTCCCAAATGCTGGGAATATAGGCATGTGCTACGTGTCCAGAACTTTATAACTTTTCGTATGATAATTGGCCATAGGCCAGTATTTCTAATACTCTTTGAACTATTCTTAAATTCCAAATGCTGCAGATGATGGTAAGTATAACAAAACATGTTAACTTGCTGAGTTGTGGATAAGTAAAGATCAGACATTCCTAGCTATCCACAAAGTATTCATTTAACCAAGGGCCACTCCTTTGGGCCAGCAGCCCACATTTAAAACATTTATCTGAATGGATTAGAGAAAACTGTAATCCATATTACTAAAAAATTCTAGGCCAAATGCATCAAAACACTTCCAACTAATTTGGCTCTTGGTGCTAGGACTCTTCTTTTGGTGAACAATTGAGACTGCTAGAGCCCTAGTGCTCTGTCTTATTTTTAGACCTGAACCAAGTCACCCTTTCATTAAAGACCATCAACTCCTTCCTTCACATTTCTTAAAGCAAGGGC
>PVKN010026473.1:0-13812 GCA_004027915.1 Capromys pilorides | reverse complement strand
CAGGTACCCTATAAACACGATGACAGGAACACTTAGTTGGCGTTTACTATGTATTTTCTCTTTTCTTAAAACTGAAAAATATAAATATAAGTGTTCAGCGGATTTGGAACTCTTGAGTTATACTCATTGAAAGTTTGTACTTAAGAGTATCCCCAAAGCAGGAGACAAGCTATATGATTATGATTGACACGTTTCTTAAGAGCAGTCTTCAAAGAGAAGAGCACAAGGAGGCCCTGGGTTCTCTTGGGGACCTTTTCTCCTATGCATTAAAATTTTAACTCTTACCCGATGAAATTCTAGCTTTCTCTGCAGAGGTGAGCAGGGCATCTGGTATCCCAGTGTGCATTTCTCACATGACGCTGTAGTGACTCTCAGAAAGCTCTGGGCCTCGGGTCCTTGATGAGCGGATGGAGAGACTTAAACGGCATGGCGAAGGTGTGGAAGGCCACAAGCATCTGAAGTTCTTCCTTGTAGGGTGCCCTTTGTATTTGGAGAGGAAAGAAGCCCCGTCTGAATTGTTCCTATAGGAGGGAGCTTTGTCTCTGCAAAGTATGGAGTTGGAAATTTGCAGCAATTGGGAAGACTGCCCGAGTTGACCTGGTCCCCTTTGCTGCCCCTTCCCCCACCTGCCGCTGCACATCCTGGGGAGCTGGGTCTGAGTTTCCCACAGAGTATCCAGCCTGGGAGGAGGATGCGCTCTCTCTCTCTCTCTGTCTCTTTCTCTCCGTCTCTCTCCGTTCTCTGTCTGTCTCTGTCTCTGTCTCTCTCTGTGTCTCTGTCTCTGTCTCTCTCTCTCTGTGTCTCTCTCTCTGTGTCTCTCTGTCTCTCTCTGTCTCTGTCTCTGTTTCTCTCTGTCTCTCTCTGTCTCTTTCTCTCTGTCTCTCTCTGTGTCTCTGTCTGTCTCTGTCTCTCTCTGTGTCTCTGTCTCTGTCTCTGTCTCTCTCTCTCTCTCTCCCTGTGTCTCTCTCTGTGTCTCTGTCTCTGTCTCTGTCTCTCTCTCTCTCTCTCTCCCTGTGTCTCTCTCTGTCTCTCTGTGTCTCTCTCTGTCTGTCTCTGTCTCTGTCTCTGTCTCTCTCTCTCTGTCTCTCTGTCTCTCTCTCTCTGCTTTGCAGGCAGAAACACAGAAGCATGGCTGCCTGCCTTGCTTTATAGATTTAGTCTCAGGTTAACATTTGTCTGAAGCCTTTTGTTTAGAGAGTACAAAGATTTGAGGATTTTTTTTTCTCTTTCTAGAGTAGAGGAGATGGGCTGGCAAGCTAGCTCAGCTGTCTAAGTGTCTGCTTAGGCAAGCTCAGGAACCTGGGTTCAATCAGTGGTACTTGACGTTGTGCTGGCCCTGCTCCTTGCGTGTGCTTAGCCAGCCACTGAGACCAGGCGTGGTGGTTCACACCTGCAATCCCAGCGCTGGGAGCATAAGAACAGGAAGATCACTAGGAATCTGAGTAATGGAACGAGACCCTGTACCAAAAAAAATAGAATAGAGGAGCTGCTGCTGGAAGCCACAGCCTTATCCATGCTGCTCAGTTCGTCTTTAGCATATGTTCCAATACATGGCTGGGGACACACATCGTGGTACATATCAGATCCTGGCATTTCCGTGACATTCAAAGAGATGTAATAATAGAGCGCAATATTTTGCCTTTCCATGGCTTTTATTTATCGCCTGCCTTGAAGCTACGCTTGTGTTTCCACATATGTGCCTCTGGCACGTCTCAGAGTCAGATCCAGCTTCCAAGCCAATCACGCCGCGTGCTAAGGCAGAGCTGGGACTGAGCTGCGTTCCTCCTGTCTTGTGGCTCCTTATAGGCACGGTAAGCTTGGATTTGGAGATGAGCTCCGTTTCGCAGTGGCGATTTCTTAGATACATTTTTGAGATGATATCTGTGACGAGTTTAAGTAACAAATGCCGGTGATGCTGAGCAAGTAAAAAAATATTGTGGTGTGATCTCTAAATTCACCTTGAAACTATCTGATTGCTGGTGTTACGGTTTGTGTTTAGTTGTCCCCCCAAAGCCTCATGCAATCATGGGGCGGGGGCTTCTAGAGTTTGAGACTTGACTCATGATCCACTGGGATGATGTGTTTTAGTACTGATGGGACTATGGGTCTGAGTCCTTCTGGGATTATGGGTGTGGCCTAAGGCAGATAGGCTGAGGCAGCGAGCTTGAATATAATATAAAGAGAGACAGAGACAGACTCGTGCTGCTGCTCTCTGCTGCCCTGGTTGTTCCTTGCCTCTGTCACCATATTGTTGCTGTTCCACCGCCATGAACTGGATGCCCTCTGCCCTGTTCCACTCAGCCTTGGACCAGCCTAATATGGACTGAAACCTCCAGTAACTGTGAGCTAAATAAACCTTTCCTTCCTTCATTTTGGGTGTCGTGTATTTGTCCCAGCAACGAGAGAAGAGTAACTGAGACAGCTGGTAAGAGAAATGACTTCTGTCCAGGACTCCGCCTTCAGCATCTGTGGTCATGAAACGCACTCCATGCAGAGACAGGTCGGTCTTACAGATTTGAAAACCCGGCATAATCCTTCAGCAAAGGAATGCAGCTGAGGCCAAAGCTGCCATCTTCTCTCTCGCCTGGCCTGTTGGTGAGCAATCCAGAGAGCTAGTTCAGTTAGAGACGCCCTTCCCAGCACTGGGTTTATTGCATCTGCCTGTTCTAAGCTCAGGTGACTGCCACTCCTGGGTCTCCCTTTAAATAAAGATGAAACTGTCGACAGAAAGCCACCTGCATATTCGATGAGGCTTAATGTGTTTTAATTAACAGCAGCACCAAAACCCAAACAGTGTGTCTTAGAATGTCTAACCTTATGAGTCTCAAGTAGCATTTGAATAACACTCGGCAGAGTGTCACCAATCTCTCAGACTAATTAATGGAAGTGTTTAAAAAATACTGGCAGATGAAAGTAACAAACATGTCAGTCCCCAAATTGTGTTTTCCAGCTACTGATTGATAATAATAGGTCAGTCGGCAAGCTTTAATTTGTTGATTAAATGGCATCTGCGATATTGCTGTTATATTCATATTCACTGAAGTGAGTTGATAAAACGCTCAATGTTTCCTATCTCTTCTAAGCAAGTAGTTCCACTTATGGTTTAAAAATACCAATTGCTAAGTGTAGCTACCCCTAAATTAGATTGCTTGACATTTTATTAATGAAAACTTTTCAGATCATCTGAATAACCAATGACAGTTATTACCAAGAACACCCCAGAATTCCGAAGTACCTTTGAATCGAGTTGATGAGATTGGTTTCATTGTATTTTTTTGTTGGGGGCGGGCATTCCCGGTAATCCTCAGGCCAGCAGTTTTCTCTGTGTTGGTGGGCGTGTGGCGTGGGCCACAGCACAGAGGCTCAGTGCGGTTCTCCCTCGGGCTGTTGTCATTCATAGTGGGAGCCTGAGCAGAGGCAGCTCCCGTCGTCCAGTGAGGAAGAGACAGTGAGAGGCTGAGGCCCTGCCCTGCAGTGGGCTGAGGTGTGATATGTGTCCGTACCAAAAGAAACAACGAGAAGATGCAGGTAGCTTCAGAGGACTCACTGAGATTCCTCTTTCGAAGTGAGCACAGAACCCCAGAAGCATCTCAGCTTTATTTTGGGCTAGTGAATATGATCACATGCTTAATACTTTAGTAAAGGAGGACCACGTTCTCTATGGACTTCCACCTTTTCCCTATCACTAGGTTCACACAGATGCTAATTGTTAATATTCCAGGCAGGGGAGGAGCAACAAACAGGGAGCCAGCAGGTGAAGCTGCTATCTGCCTCCTGGAAACCCAGCTTTCTGGGATGTCTTAGTTACTTTTTTACTCGTTGCTGGGACAAATACATGGCACCCAGAATGAAGGAAGGAAAGGTTTATTTAGCTCACAGTTACTGGAAGTTTCAGTCCATACTTGGCTGGCTCCAAGGTAGAGAGGCACATGGCAGAGGGCAGCAGCTCATGGCGGCGGAACAGCAACAATATGGTGACAGAGGCAACGGAACAACCAGGGCAGCAGAGAGCAACAGCGTGAGTCTGTCTCTCATTATATTACATTCAGGCTCTCTGCCTCAGCCTGTCCGCCTTAGGCCATACCCATAATCCCAGAAGGACTCAGACCCATAATCCCATCCATACTAAAACATATAATCCCAGTGGATCATGAATCAAGTCTCAAACTCTAGAAGTCCCCGCCCCATGATTGCATGAGGCTTTGGGGGGACAACTAGACATCAACCACAGCATGGGATTCCCAAGTAACAGACTGCAGCTGTCCCTAGGTTCTGTTTATTGCTCTCCGCTTCTTGAGGTTCTAATTAGACTTCAGTCTCTATAGCGGGCCATGGCTCTGAAAAGGGAGATGAATCTCAGAGATACACCAAGAAGACAGTGGCATGGGGGGCCTTGTGGTGGCTGACTGGAGTTGGCTTACCCATGAAACTTGAAGTTAAATGCAACTTCTTTCTTTTCCTTGCTTGGTGTTTCCCTTTTAGTCAGTAAGTAGCATTATTAGAAATGGGCTTCTGAAACCAAGTATACTTCTTGTGCCTGTGGCCTGCCGTGCTTGAATTCCCCTCATCACGGGGGCTGCTAAGATTTTTTGAAGTCTTGGTGATGCCTTTGTGTCCCTCCTGATGCTGCTCCTCAGTTCAGCAAGGGTTTCAGCGTCTCTCACACCCTAAGGAGACTGGTGGACAAAACACTCATTCCACCAGGCAAGCTCCTTCCCCGTGCTTAGATCGTGTGCGTCCTTTGCATTTCTGAAATCATTATTGCTACCTCCCTCATGAACAGGTGAGGGGACTGTGGTTTGAAGAGGTGAAGCAACGTTCTGAAAAGGCGTACAACTCTTTTGTATGAGGCCCAAAGATGGATCTGAGCGGTTGCAAGGCTCAGGTGCGCCAACTGGATTTCCTTGTCAGCTTGTGTTCCTCACACCGATGCCCTCGTGGTGGTCATTACGTCACTTCTGACCTTAGAACCTTGTGCCTACTTCCTCCTCCAGCAGATTTAGTGTTTCTCTTTTAATATTTAAATATTTGATCCATTTTCACTGTCACTTTGTGCATAGTGATAGGCATGTGTCTATTTTAAACCTTCCACATGTGGAAAACCAGTTATTTCCAGCATCACTTATTTTATTTATTGAGTTAGCTTTGTATTTGGTACAGGGTATACAGGGTCTCACTACATAGATTGGACTCATATTGAGTTTCCTGTCTTCAGCTTCCCAAGCACTGGGATTACAGGCATGTGTCACCACGCCCAGTCTCAGTTGCCATCTCTGCATGCCCCGGGGGCAGGACTGGCAAGGCACACTGGGGATCTAACCCCAGCTGCTGTGCTCTGCCTAAGTAGGTACTTTAGTCTGCTGAGCTACCTGGCTGGCCCCTGAACCATTTATTAAAGAGGCTATCTTTCTTCCATTGAACATGTTTGGCCCCTTTGTCAAAGATAAAGTAGTTGAATGTGTTTGTAGTTATTTCTGCATCTTCTAATCTGTTTCACTCATCCTGTTGTCTTTTTGCCAGTACCATGCTGATTTTGTCATAGTTTTGTAGAGTAATTTCAAGTTAGGGATTGTAATGCCTCCTGCCTTTCCTATGTTAGCCAAGATTGTTTTTGCTATTCTAGTTTTCTTCTGGTTCCATATGAACTTTAAGAATGTTTTTTTCTAGATCTGTGAGGTATATTAATGATATTTTAATTGGGATTGCTTTGAATCTGTACAATAATTTTGGAAGTATGACCATTTTCACAATGTTGGTTTTTCCTATACAGGAGTAAGGAATATCTTTCCATTTTCTGAAATCTGTGATCTGTTTTTCAGAGTGCTATAATTTTCACTATATAAATCTTTTACTTCCTTTGTTAGATTGATGCCTAAATATTTGTTTTTCTGTGATGGGCCACTGTATTTTAATGTGTTTTACAAAATGTAAAACTGAGATGTGATTTATTTGATAGACACGGGGTGGCTACTGATTATCTTTAATAGAGAATCAACTCATGTTGGCATTTCTTCTTTTTTTTTTTAAATTCATTCTTCCCAGTTTCCTGCTTTTGCTTTATTCTTCTATATGATAATTTTTATCTGAAACACTTGGGATAACAAGTGTTCCAAATTGTTTTTCTTGATTTTGGAATATTTTCATATACATCATATCTTGTGGATGAGTCCCAGGTCTAAACATTTAATTCCGTTGCATTTCATAGACATAGATGCATATTGCAGCAGTTTCAGTGCAGCTGAGCTTTGGCTGCAGCCTGCTACCCTTGGCCAGATGTGGAACATTCCACTTGTGGAATTCTGTGGTTGGTCAAAAATGTCATATTTTGTAGTATTTCAGATTTCAGAATATTCACATCAGGGATGCTCCATCTGTACAAATTGCTTCCTAGACTCATCCTGCATGAACCTTTTGCTTTCGTCTGATTTTTCCCTCTGTAATTTCAGCAGTCTGAAGGCAGAGCCTGGCGGACAACAGTTCTGCAGCTTCTTCTTTGTTCTCCTGAGCTCTTTCCTAAAGGCAAGAGACACTGCATGAGCTGTCCGCCCAGACGAAATATCATGCCTGGGAAGCCGTGTGTTCAAGCCAGGGTTCCTCCTGTCTCTCCTTCCAGACACTGTAGGGTGCCATAGCTGTGAGGGAAGCTCCACGGGACAGGGCATTCCACCCTCTCCTCTATCTGCATGTCCCTAGCTGACATGTGCCAATGTCAGGTAGAACAAAAAAGTCTCCACGTGTATCCCTGCTCGGCTACCAACCCACAATACTGTGAGATGAAAGAATCATTTTGCTTGAAGCCAGTAAGTCCCAGAATGCCTCGTTGTGTAGTGGTAGGTGATTGGGGTCACAGACCATTGCTTGGGTCATGAACCTGAGTCAGGGTGAGGTGCAGGGCTCTCTGTGACACTGAACCCATGAATTTAAAGCCAGCTGATCTTACATTTGACAAAACGAGTCAAGACAGGCTTTCCAGGTGCAGGTTTAGGTAGTGGTAGAAGGAGGTTTTGAAAGACAGTTATGTAGAGTTGACAAAACTAAAAGATGTAGAATCTTTGATTTGCCTTTGGATGTCCAACTGGCATCCCGATTTGAATTTGTGATCTTCCATCCCAAAAGAAACTTTCTTCATGCAATCTTTTTGATCCTAGAAATGTGAGCTCAGAATAACAACAAAAATCAGACATGTAACATTTGGAAAGGCAGAACCCCGGGCTCTAAATAGCCTTTGGGTTGGCCGAACTTTTCTTTTGTCCAACTCCTCTTTTATCCCATGCTTGTAGGCAGCAACCCATGCTCTGGAGATACAGCAGACCTAACAGGTGCTGAACACTCTGGAGCTTTGGTTGTTACAACCAGCACTCTGCAGGAGAAAACATCTCTATGTGGATTAGTGCCCTATTTGGCTGTTTTGTGAGCGATGAGATTCATGCCAGCTGGCCTTTGGAGATTTGGCCTCATCCAGCCGTGAAAGAGTCCTCAGGATTCTATCTATGGAAACAAATTCTATTATTTGACAGTGTGTCCTGGTAAATGAATTTTGTTCTCATGGAGACAGGGATGCCTGTGAGGCCGTGTGTTCAAGCCAGGCTTTCTCCTGTCTCTCCTTCCAGACATTGTATGGAGCCAAAGCTGTGAGGGGAGCTCCATGGGACAAGGCAGCACAGAGACATGAGAGTTATTTATCTAACAGTATTGAATGCTAGAAGCTGAAAGAAAACAGCACAGTTCTGGCGCGGGTCATGCGGGCTGTCTCTCTGTGTGGTGGGGATGCAGGCAGACTTCCTGGTGTGCTGTCTCTCCACAGAGATATAGCATCATGAGATCATGGTGATCCACATCAGTGACCTCAGCCAATCTACTCACTTTCTTAAGGTCCTACCTCTGAGATCCACCTTTGCCTGGTGAGATTAATTTTCTGCTCTGTCAATAAGACAACAGAAGAAACTAGGGACTATACTCACATGTGAGTTGTGGGGGCAATCCATATTCATCGCGCATCAGTAGAAAATTTTAAATAAGGTTGGCAGATTTCATATCCACCTGATAGCTAAATAATAGATCAAATATACCCATTGCGTCAACTTTGAAAGTATAGTTTTGTGATTGCTTTACAAATTTTATGCAGTATTATTAATTCTGTTTTTTTTGACTATTAAAAAACTTACCTCTTTTGAAATGTATTATGCCACCGAAAATGTATTAATTGAAGAAGGAAACCATTGAAGGGTAGCACTTTATTGGAGAATCATGGCTTTGAAATGGGATCTCATTGCTTACCTAAAAATCTTCTGTTTATCTGTTGAATTAGAAGTTGGGATAAAATCCAAGGGTGCAGAAAGCCTTAATTCAGCATTAATTCAGCCATGTAGATTGCTCCTGTGTGACTTCACTCATGCATTTAGACACAAAACCATTGGAGACAGGTGCTGCAATGATAGTTTAATTATTTTTAATCTTATTTATTTATTTATGTGGCACAGGGTCACACTCCACGGTTCTGACTCATAGTGATACTCCTGTCTCAGCCCATTCAGAGCTGGGATTACCGTCGGGCACAACTACACCCTGTTCTGCTGGCTTGCTTGGCATGCCCTGGGTTTCAGTGACCAGCATGACATGAGGGACTGGGGATTGACCCCAAGTCCTTATGCTTGCCGGGTAGGTGCTTAGACCGCTGAGTTATCTCCCCAGCCATGCAGTGACTTTTTCAATGAATACTACTTTCAAAAAATGTGGGTGTTTCCTGTTTTTAGTTAATTTTGAGCTCAAGCAGAACATGGAAAACCCATCTTTATTTTCCCTAGTGGAGTCCTTGGACCTAAGATGAGCAGCTACTTCCATGACAAATTTGCATTTGGGGATGATTTTAACAAACATTTATTTACTAGCTATAAATGTGACTTATGCTTTTGTGCAAAAGCAAATAGAACCAGGAAAAGGCAGAAGTGAAAAAATAAAAAAAAAAAATGAATGGGGAATAAAATGAACAATGCACCACCTTCCCCCTCATAGGTACTGCTCAATTTTGGATGCTAATAACCGGCAGTTTGTGCCTTATACTGTCTGTATTTGCATTAATTTTATATATTTATAAATACATTTACTGACACTATAGGAGTAAAGATCTGTTTCTAATGGGTGATGTGCTGAATGACTGTCACCCAATAAGAATGGGTATACATTGTTTCTCTTGTGTTGTACATTAGCAGTCTGGTATTGGGGATCCACTAAGTGGATTTCTGTGTTTGACTGTAATAGCCTGCCCATGGATGCATGTGCACCCCAGGGCATTTAAGAGAATAAAATCCCTTTATGAGCCCTTTTCTACAGGAAAGATTCTACAACTTCTGGAAGCTGTTATGGATTGTGTGTCATTGTCTCCCCCAAAACCTCGTGTAAATCATGGGGCAGACGCTACTGGACGAGCAGCAAGTGGTTTGAGGGGTGTGGCCAGAGGACCAGGGTGGGGCTTGAGGGGCGGAACCGTTAACCTGACAGCATGCGCCTCCCCCCCCCCCCCTCCCGCCAGCCCTGGGCCTGGTGGTCTCTCTCAGAGGTATAAAGCGAAATATCCTGGACACGGCGGCATAGAGTCTCGAGGTCTTGCTGGGTAATTCAGGCTGCTTTAAATTATGAAACCTCCAGTAGCTGTGAGCTAAATAAACCTTTCTTCCCCTAAGTTTGTATGTCCAGTATTTGTCCCAGCAAGGAGAGAAAAGTAACTAGAAGAGAAGCTTTTTCTGTAGTTCAGTTGTATTTATCCTATTTTCGTTTGACTCTTTGAATCCCTCCTCATTATGCTATTTGATTTCTTTGCTTGCTCAAATTTTTCTTGGACCACATGAGAAATGGTTTTCCCTACTTTTCTTTATAAGTTTTACTGGAAGAAAAATTTGGAGGCTGGGAAGGAGCCAAGGGAACCTGGAGGGGACGCCTGCCCAGGTCCTGTGGATTGTGGAGGCCAAGGAAAGGAGGCATCGTGGGGTCTTGGCGGGCAGAGAACTGAAAGGGGTATGCTTCAGCTTAGGTCCTAGCAGGCAGTACCACTCCCAGGTAGGGCGACTGGGAAGTGGTGACAGAGGCCAGGAAGGGGCGCGTGGCCAAGTAAGAGGAAATGAGGGGCGTGGCGTGTGACTGCCTTGGCCTGGCCTGGGATGGGGAAATGGCCTTGGGTTGGGGACAGGGGAGCTCTCCTGCAGCTCTGGCCTGTGGTGACCCAGGGGAGTGTCAGAGCGATGATGTTTCTGAGGTTTTAAGTTTGAGGTATATTGGGGAGAGCCTGATAGAGATACTGAAGAGGAAGGTGTGTGTGTGTGTGTGTGTGTGTGTGTGTCTGTGTGTGTGTGTGTCTGTGTGTGTGTGTGTGTTTGTGAGGGGACTGAACCCAAGGCCTTCACACTGAACCTAGCCATGGTCTTGGGTCTCACTGAGTCACTAAGTTGTCCAAGCTGGCCTTAAACTTGTCATCCTCCTGCCTAAATCTCCCAGAATGCTGGTCCTTGGGGCTTGTGCCTAGACACCTGACTAAGAAGTCGTTCTTCCAAGCTACGCATTCGCTTAAGGAGGCTCGTAGTGTATAAAATGTATGTCCAGTGAGGAAAAGTTTTTAAGCTCATTAATTGCACTTTGCGTGATGACATCAGAGAGGAGTAGACAGACCATAGAGCAGCACCGAAGGAAATAGTTCCTGTCCCTATCTCTGATGCTTCTGATGTCATTGAGGGCCTGCAAATTCAAAAGTACATCTTGAAACCCATGAAAGTTTAGCTCTGCAAATCTTTCTACAGATTATATGAGTCTAGTGAAGCTTCTTCTGCTCTTGACATTACCTCGGTCTTGTTCTTCTGTTTATCTCTACTTCCTGTGCAAAGATAATGGGCTATAAAAGCGATAGGATCTTCTCACAGGGAAGACTTGATGTTTCCTCCGCAGAGCGGTGCGTGAAAAGAGCCAGGACACATCAGGAGGCAGAGAACATTGAATTATTTGCTAGAAAATGGAAAAGCTATTTGATAGCCTCAATCTCAGCCTGATCTCACATATGCCTGCCCTGTCTGCTTCCGTGGACTGTTGGCATGATTGTGAAATTGTCAATTTAAGAAAATAAATACACAGGGTGATGTATCTGTTTATGTTCTCTTTGCTGAGTTTTCGACCTGGAGTGGTGCATAATCCAGAAGCAAGGTTTCTTGGCTGGGGTCCCACCTGGCCCGCTGTTGGCCGGGAAGCAGGGGCCAGAGGTCTCTATCCCAGGCGGCAGAAGTTCACCCTGCAAGCCTGCAGCTGGCATCTTTACTGTGTACCACAGACGACACATGAAGTAGCATTTGAAGACTTGCCTGCATGGCCTTTTCATCTTGCTTGTGTTTTAAAATAAAATACCTCTGTGTAAAGGGGCTTTAGGTGGGATCCTGTCTGTGGGAAGTTAGCCAGCCTGCCTGGGGACTGAGCCCTCTCTCTTTGTTGTGCTTTGCTCCACTCATAAGCCACAAAGGTATTTCATGACATCATCAACATGCACACTCCCTGGAGATGTTGATTACCTGAGGGAGGACGTAACTGCCAATCACATTGCACTTATTTTCCTGTATTCCATCTTACCACTCTGATCAGAGAATGTGCTGACTGCCACATAGGTGACAGTGGTACAGCATTTCTGGAGCTCTGTCTGTTACTTTCTTTCCTACTGCAGACCCAGGGTCTCTTGCTGTCCTTCATAGTTTCCCAAGCTGTCAGTCCAAGCCTCTGTGCAGGCTGGGCGGGTCTCCGTCTCAGGGCAGGTGCACTCCAGGTTAAAGGCCTTCCAGAGCCGCTCCCGAAAGTGGAAATAAAAGTGCATTCAAGCAAGGGGAAGGACTTTGAGGGTTAATAACAATACGTCTTCTGCTGTAATCCATTCTGGAAAAATTTAAATATTTACCATGTTTTCATCAAGCCTCATACATTTATGCCTATATGAATTATATATGTATGATCTTAATTATATCGTGAGAATTATAATTCTAATTATAGAATTACATTGAAGCCTACCAAGAATGCAAATATTTGCGACATGATTGATGCATCTCTGTTGCCCAGTGAATGTTTATTGAACCTCCTGAATGAGAATGGAAGCGTATTTGATAAGGCACCACCGTTTGTCAGCTAATGGTTTATGGCACTGCTAATCTTGGGAACCACCCAGAGCCAGCTCTGTTTGTACAGGACTATTAAACAACGCACCCTGCTGACGTCTTCTTACAGAGAGAGTCTCTGGCCTCAGATAAATTTGGTACCAAAACTTAAGTGAATTTCTGCACTGGTGACACATTAGAGTAGCACAAAGGAATGGTGGATTTTACAGCAAGTACCAGGGTTACAGTGAAACACCGATGTCCCTCCATGGCCACAGCTGCTCTGGAAGATTTGAAAGCAGTCTAGCGCAAGGATGTGGGTGTTTTCACTTGAATTTTTAAGGTGTTGTTTACAAGTTTTGATCCAACTCTGTGGTGAGTTTTGGGGGAAAATTGGAGAAAGATTATTATAGGAAAAGATAGTATCATCAATCCCACTCAAAATCTTTCCCCGGACTTCAAATGCAGTTACTCCGTCATTCTCGCCCCAGTTCTAGAACTGCTCCTTCAGCGTGTCTTTCTGGAATGTGATAAAAAAATGTGAGAGGACGGCTGCTGAGTGCCATCCGCAGGCAGGCGGGCAGGCTCTTCAGCACGACCGTGTCTTCATCCACCTCAGCCACTGAACCTGGCGCCGTGAAGCTTCTGGCTCATGCCCAGAGCCACGGTGACGAGGGAAGGCACGTGTTTGGCATCGACTCAGGACCCAGGGCAGCCATGACAGCAGTAGGAAAAGCATTTGGAAAAGAGGATTGCGGAGCTGCTGCAGAAAGTGGCAAGAGTGATGGGGCAGGGGCGTGCGAGGAGCGGGGTGACGCTACCAAGGGAATCAAAGGCAGAGCGTTTTTTCTCTCTACTGTAATGCATTTTACAAATTTAATTATTAAACAGAAGAGATAGCTTAGCAGTATAGCGTCTGCCTGGCAAGCACAAGGTCTTGAGCTTGATGATGGCGCACGAAAATTAATTATTTATTGTACTTGTCCAACATATCACATCTCCTATATTGATAAAAGGTGCATCTATTTACAATTGAGAAGACTTCACAAAATATAATATTTGTGTTTTGTTTATTTATTTATTCATTTGTCTATTTAGTTCAAGGTCTACAGGGTCTCACTACACAGATTGGACTCACAGTAATTCTCCTGATTCCAACCTCCCAAGCACTGGGATTATAGGTGCATGCCACCAAACCCAGTCTCAGTCGCCGTCGCAGTGCGTCCTGACAGTGGGACTGGCATGATCCAGCACGCTGGGGATCAAACCTGGGCCCCTGCCTCTGCCTACGCAGGCGCTTTAGTCCACTGAGCTATCAGGTCAGCCTTTGTGTTTTATTTCTGTCTTAGTTACTTTTTACTCGTTGCTGGGACAAATACCCAACACTCAAAATGAAGGAAAGAAAGGTTTATTTAGCTCACAGTTGCTGGAGGTTTCAGTCCATATTCGGCTGGCCCAAGGCTGAGTGGAACAGGGCAGAGGGCATCCAGTTCATGGCGGCAGAACAACCAACTCACAGGAGCAGAGAGTAACAGCCCTTTAAAAAGTCTCTTTGTGCTCAGCCACTCTGACGTGGGCCCGTTGTGCCCTAGGGTGGAACCAATCACATCCCAGAATGGGCCCGTGATCCCGCTCTAGGGAGGAGCCAATCATATCCTAGGCAGGCCCAGGTCATGCTCCAGGGAGGAACCAATTGTAA
>PVKN010026472.1:0-13822 GCA_004027915.1 Capromys pilorides | reverse complement strand
AATAAGTGATACAGTTGTCCAAGCTACCCTGTGTACATGCATATGTATTTTCCCTTCCTTCACTGTTTCTTTTCTCCTTTCCCTCATCCCAGTTATTCCTTCTATTTCAACAGTTTCTTTCTCTTATATAGAATCTACTGTGTCTTTCAGGTTTTACTCTTCCAGGTTCTGACACTAAGGAGACAATACAATGTTAAGTTTAAAGTATTTTTTTTTTTAATGGAATATGTTGCATCTTTTTTTCTTCCATTTTGGTCTTGCTCTGATTTCTTCCTGAAATACTTCTTTCTTCCACCTTTCTCCAAAAAATGTCCACTCACACTTCAAGGCCCACTAGAGCTCTAGGACTGTGGTGAGAACCCCATTCTGATGGTTTTCTCCAGCTGGACTGTGACCTCCTGACTCTGCGCTATGGTTCTATTCCTCTTCTGCTGTTTTCTTCTTTCCTCTTAGCATAGTGCATGGCCAGGAATCAGTGCTCATTAAACACAACAGAACTGCAGTGAACATAGGACTTAGCCTGGACCTCAGTAGATTCTTAGTTTTAGATAAAACTAAGTATCTTAAGCTCTGTATGTAAGACCCAGATGTGGTTATTTTGGTCAGTGAGATTTTTAGCTCTTGTTAGCTCAAACATATTGGTGATAGTAAGCTTCCCCTCACAACGTGGGCTAATCCTAGATATTATAAAGGATATTACCACTTCTAAGCACAGCAAAAATTTTTTATGTATATATAAATCCCTTTAAAGGCACTAAGTTTTATACAGTTACATGTGGAGAAAAGCTGTATGAAGCAGTAACATCTTTTAACTTGAACCAGAAATTGCATGCATCTATATTTTAAAGTTCACTTCTATGTTGTTATCACTGTATATTAATGAGTGATTACAACATTGCTTAGTAAGGTAGCTGGCATTTAGTTTTATTTAGCAATGGAAGTCACATGAATTTAGGCTGTTTTTAGGGTAAGGCTATTTACTAGCTTATGCTTTGAAGATCTAAACTATACAATAACTTTGAATCCCAAACAGGCATCTGCTTTTTCCTGGAACAGTGGAAAAATGAGGTTTTAGAACACTTCATGTAAAATTCCCTAAATGTACACTGTACTGTAAAATTGAAGAAGAAACACCAAGGAAGGAAAATCATATAAGTAGAAACACTTTGAGTGCATACCCCAGAATACCTCAGTAATGTCAGAATGGAAAAAACGGAAAAATGCAGTTATGCCTGGAGGATATATGGAAAGCAGAGGATATTGATGTCTCTCTGAAAAGCTGAAGGGCTTGATGTTGCTGTCTGTAGTGGAAACAGGAGCTCTGTAGTGCTGAAGGAGAATGCTGAGACGTGACAGAACCCCAGCTATGGAAATTAAAGAAGATATATAATCTTACTAGAAAAGTAAGCCGCAAATTAGAACCAGGACTCACCAGGGAAATAGCAAGCCCAATCTCTCAGGTGTGCATAGAATGCTTATTTTCCTATTTTCTTACCAGCTCATAAAACTGAGGGAAGCAACAGTTGGTTATCTTACTCCACAAAAACAATCTCAAAAAATCCCTCAAGTTCAGGTCACCTGTGAGTACATGCAGTCAGGTTTTCTTGAGAAGAAGTGGAAAACTGAATAAATCATGGGTTTCGCCATGTTGAAAAGAAGGTAGAGGGCTGTGTAATAATTGGAAAAGTCTTTGTATTCCTGCAAAAGTGGTATTTGTACACCATAATGCAAGCTACTGTTCAGCACACATTTGCTACCAAGGTGACAGGACATCCTGAAGAAAATTTCAGCTGGGACAGGCCCAGGTGACTGGGATCACTCAGGGATCCCGAAGAGATTTCTCAGCAATGAGAGTATAACCACCCATCCTACTCCACAAAATTTGGAAAACTCCCCCAAGAAGCTAAGATATCTTGCTCACCAACACCCTCCGAGGTTTACAAATTTTGTTTTCTGTGACCTCTAAATTCAGCAGTGTGATTCCATGTACAGTATTTTCAGTTGAGACATAATGTGCACAAAAACAGTTCCATCTACAGGATCACACTGCATGGTCGTGTGTCCTCAAAATGCTAAATAAGTGATTCTGAACAACCAGCTCTAACTTTGCACTTTGAATTTGATGCTGGAAAGCCAAGCTCCAACTGTGAGTTCTTCCAGCTGCTTTGGATTTCTGAGCCTCTTTTCTCTGAGACTCACTGACCTTAAATATCTGATACAATGGAAACATTGTCCTCGTATTCTGTTTTGGAAAGAGGTCACATCTCACTCCGTCTTAGCAATGTCTCTCATCTTAGCTGCCAGTCAGCATGCTACATTCCATCTATCAAGACCGAGTGACTGAGTGATGAATGCTTTAAGGCTTTCTACCCTGCGGAGGACTTATGCAGCTTTAGATGTTTTTAAAGCTGGCTTCTGGCCTGTGCCTTGAGTTGTAATAGATATTTCTCCATGTTCTCTGACTTGTCCCCATATGATGTTTCATATTTAAAATGTGTGTTAGATGACAAAACCTGTTATAGCCTTTAACTAAATCAATATTAATGGCTGTTGGGTGAAGAACTTTCTTGTGGAAAGTAGATCATTATTTATCATAAACTGGCACAGATTAAAAATAAAAGTCATGAAACATGAAAACCCCACCACAAGCAAAAGTCATTCCAACAGATCGCTTATTCTTCATGAGACTAACATGACCTAAATTTATTTTGCCATTATTTATTATTATTATATAGAGAAATAGACATTAAAAAATACAAAAGTACTCTATAAGCTTTTCAGAGTCCTTTTGGATAACTGACTTTTTGAGATACTTAATGAAAACGCTCCACACTTACTGATTAAATGAAAAGCAGCATGAAATAACATTCTATCTATAGCACATTTTTGATTCATTGCGCAAAGCTGGCCTAAGGCTTATTTGAAAGTGTACCAGATGTTTCTTTTCTTTCTTTTTTTTTTTAAAGAAATATATTTGTCTTTGTGTGGTGACAGATGCTCTTTGAAATTACAGAATTTGTAATAGCAGAAATTTGCTATTTGAAATGAGGAAATTGAATTTTTCCCCTAGTCACATGTAGAAGACAAAGATGAGTGTAAGGTTCTTTAACATGATCGGGTTGCAAGCCTGCCACTTTGAATTTTGTAGCTCTGCCAGGAGGACTGATTAATTCTGAAAGGAAAAGGGTTCCCATAAGAACCTCTTTCTTGCTGAGTGGTATGAATGTAAGTCATTGGTCTATGCCACAGAGTAAGGAGCATGTCTTATTTTAGCACTTTGTTGTTGAGAATGGAGGATGCCAGTCAGATGGACGTGACATGGTTTTCATGTCACAGAAATAAAATGTTGATATTTATAAGATAATTAGTTATTATAGTATGGACATAGTTATTGGGCTCTTCAGAGAGTATAATTGATTGTGGATATTATAAAAATGAATAAATGTAGTAATTTAATTGTAAAATATATTCCATGGTTGCTAAGGTAAAGATTGATATTATACTTTAAAGGTAGCAATTTGGTAATAAAACTACAAAAATTGCTATGAATCAGCAATTTAACTTTTAGGACTCTATCAAGCCAAGGATTTGCAAATACAAAGAACCATGAACACTCACTGCAATATTGCAGAAAAAAAAGCAACTAGATGTTTAACCAATATGAGACTGGTAAGATTAATTATATATTCAAGCACATAGGGTGCCACATAGCAGTGAATTTATACAATATGAATGCTATGCACACATTATATACATATAGGAATATATATCTACATATCTTACACATACATGCATCTATGTTGAAGTCACTTATGTACTTTTATTTACTTTTGTATTTTGCAGAACCAGGGATTGAACTCAGGCCCTTGTGCTTGTCAGGTAAGCACTTATTCTACTGAGCTGTATCTCCAGCCCTTATATACTTTTCTATGAAACATATCAATTAAACACTTGTAGAACTGTGCACAAGAAATCAAATGTTAAAAATTTAAGTTAATGTTTTGTCATTCTATTTTAGAGAGGAAAAAAGCAAAGAAGAACAAAGACAAAAACAAAACAACATAAAGCAATGAAACGGTATAGAATTTCAAAACAAGAATAGAAAATTTATAATGACTGTTGTATTGCATATTGTTATTATCAAATTTGTTGCTCAGATTGCCAGACATAGGCCTACAAGGTTTATCAAACAAACATCAGCTCTTCCTTTTCCTTCTGATAAGTGAAAGTGAAGGTTGAAGTGAGAAAGTGAGATCCTTTTTATTGAATTGAAAATTTATATATCTCATAAGCTCATTATAAAACAAACACAACTTTCTTTTTGTCCTATATTTAGTGCTACAAAAGATAAAATCTCCCAGGAGGCCACTTCAGCAATATTTAAGTCTGTGGCCAGCTCTTACTCTGTGGGAGTCACTGGGATTTGGAATGCTCCTGCCCTCCTGGTACTTTTCTTTCTTGGTCTGGTAGTTGAATAACCATAGTAATGAGGTTTGGCTAAAGTGCATGTAGATTGTCACATGTTGCCTGGCTAGCACTCTTCTTTCTTTTGAGATTAACGTATTGTTTTCCTTAGGGAATTTCTCTTACCTGCCTCAACTGAATATGCCCAGCATGACTTGGGGGTCGTTATCTGACTATACACTTCTGGCTATCATTCCAAAGGAGGTTAGAGGCCTGTAGTCAGGTTAACATTAATGAACACACATGCACACTAACTGTATACACACACATGCTCATACATTTCAAGGACATTTTCCAACTTAGAAATAAGATTATTTTGGAGATAATTTACCTAAGAATACACATACACATGTATGTCCATTACACATGCCACACACAACACAATATGCCCAAACTCTAAGAATTTTATTCAATGAGACGAACAGTTTACATTTCTGCTTGAAACTTTTGTTTGAATTTTCTGGATTTTGTTAAAAAGAATTTTCCCTTCATAGATTCAAAAAATGCCAAAACAAAAAATATTGTTGTAATTACAATATAATGACTACTAAAACGGCAAATCTATAGAAGAAAAGGTGTGGGGATAATGTTACATATATGCCTTTTCTTTAAATTAAAATAGATGTTTCATATTATACTGTGATGTTCTCCAGGGATGTGCTCTGAGAACTCATTTATTCCTATTTGACAGTTTAGTATTTATTGTCATGTTACTTCTGATAAAAATGCATCTATCACAAAAGTGTTTTGGAACCTATAAAAATATGATCAGTCCTAAGCATTTTTACAAGCAGGACTACTGCTATTCCTACAACTAAGAAGCTTTTTTTTTTTTTTTTTTTGGTGCAGGGTCTCACTGTGCAGCTTCGACTCACAGTGATCCTCCTATTTTCTCCCTCCCAAGAGCTGGGATTACAGGCCACACCTCCACACCCAGACTCCATTGCCAGCTCAGTGTGCCCAAGAGCAGAGCCAGCACGGCATGTAATGCCAGGGATCAAACCTTGGCCCCTGAGCATCCCTAAGCAAGTGCTTAGTCCACTGAGCTATACCACAGGCCCTAAGAAGCCTTCTTTCAATCTTAAAAGCTTCCATTTAAACATTGTGGTATACTCCAAATTAGTATGCTTTAAGCAACAGCATTAATTATATTAAAGCACAACTTGAGAATGTCGTGAATCAATGCAATGGGACTGGTTTAAAAGTAGAAGAGTTTGATTGAAGAATAGAAGATTTTGCAAGTCTTTCTGGAGAAGAAAACAGGCCTTAAAATGAAAGTGGGACCTAAGTAAATGAGGCAGAGGGCAAGTTCAAGCTGCATGATGATGAAACTTGAATGGGGGGATCCCATGATTTGCTCAATTCAGAGACATTTGGAGGGCCAGTGAATAGATGGATCAGCCAGACTGAAATAGACAAACAGCCCCAGCTGCTAAATTCTGAGATATTCTTTTGAAATTGTATGTGTACACCAGATTATAAAAGCCCATAAATGATGTGATGATTATTGTGCTTAAACAAAAGAAATCTGATCATGCAGTGCAAAATGAGCTTAACTAGGGGGAAAACTATATTACATAATCCAATTTGAGGGGTGATACAGAGATAAAAGTATTAATGATGGCAGAAATCCATAACCAGCAGCAATAGTAACAGTTACTGATATTTATAGTTTAGAACTTACTCTGTGTGCGAACAACTTTATATGTTTCAGAGCAAAATGTTCCATCAAATTTTTAGAATAAGTATAAGGAAAGTTTTGTTACCCCAATTTATGCATATAGGCTTCAAAGACCTTGTGCAAGTTGTCCACTGTGCCCAGCTGGTACACAAGCAAGCAACCTTGCTTGACTGCCTTGCGTCACCATGCTATGCTGCCCATGGGGTCTGTCCGCCTGCGCCCTTCCCGCCCCATTCCCTGGCCTGCTCCTGTCTCTTTCTTACCTGGCTTGACCAAGCTCTCTGCTGTTCCAGCGCATGCCCTTTCCCAGTTCAGTGCTTGCCGCTCTGATTCCTTCTCTCTCAAACGCTCAGCCTCCAGGGAGCCAGCTGGCTTTTCCCTTACTTTCCTAGGTCAGGGTCAGCTAGGCATCCTTGACCCTTCCTCTGTAATTTAGCCTCCTCATTTCCCTAACACCTTTATTCTGTTTAATTTCTCATCATGGAATTTATACAACCTGACCAACTATGTATTTGATTATTTGTTGACTTTCTCCTTCAGCTCCCATTAGAATATAAGGTCTTTAGGAACACAAATTGTCAATTTTTAACAATTTCTGTACCTATTAGAATACCAGACACAAAGTAGACATTTTACAAATATTTTATTGAATAACTGAATGAGAGAAATAGATAAAACTTCAGAGATGATTATATTGCTGACTTCTGCAGGATTTTTTCAAGGTAGCAGTTTGTATTCAAATTTTTACCTCAACCAACTCTATATGCTAATATTTATAATATGAGCAACTGCACTGAGGACAATGTTAAATATAACAACCATTATTGAATACCTTTTATCTTGTTCATTCAAATGTGTACCATTTCTAATGTCTCATCTATTTTTTTTTTCCAGAACTGGGGATTGAACTCAGACCCTTGCACTTGCCAGGCAAGTGCTTATTCTACTGAGCCATCTCTCCAGCTCCTCATGTATTATTTTTATACTCTCTTTAAAATAAATTTTAAGGGCTGGCCAATAGTGGATTAAAGTACCTGCAAGCAGGTACAGGGCTCAGGGGTTCAATCCCTGGGCCTGCTGTGCTGTCAGGTACACAGAGAAGGCAATTGAGACTGGGTGTGGTGATGTGTGTGCCTGTAGTCCCAGCTCTTGGGAGGCTGTATAGAGCTGGATCACTATGAGTCCAATCTAGTAGTGAGACCCTGAACACCTTGTAGACCCTTCCCTAAAATAAAAAATGAAATAAAATAAAATTTAAAAATAAAAAGTGAAAAGCACAAGGAAAAAAATCAAGGTTCAGTGAAAGGAAGCATAAATGATTAATTGCCTGATCAATCTTACATTCCTAAGCCTGGTAATCTGAGCAACAAGTTTGATGATAATAATATGTTATGTAACAAACGTTATTAATTTTCTATTCTTGTTTTTAAATTCTGTGTCATTTTATTGTTCTATGTTGCTTTGTTTTTGCCTTTGTTCTTGTTATTTTTCTTTTTATTTTGTTTTTTTATCTTTAAAATTAAAAACAAAGAAATTTAATTTAAGAACATTTCCTTAACACTATCAACTTACATACCCCATTGGACAGTGAAATCCAAAATGGCATGGATCTCTTCAGCTTTGTATGCCCAGTAACTGGCACTGTGACAAAACAGAATTATGGGCTCAATTAATACTGTGAAAGTGAGCAAAAAGCATTACACATCCATCAAACATGGTAAATATGTTACATTTAGATATATCTGCAGATCTGAGAACTTAGCCAGATTCTGGGCATCCTGCAGGATTCTAGTGAGCTGCCACCTGTGAGCCACAGTGCATAGGCGTGGTGGCTGCGCCAGTACACAATTCAGCCATCTGAGAATTTGGGAGGATGCTGGGCAGCCTCAGGATCATGGTGAATCATATCAACACCCACCACCTGCACAGAAGCTTTGTTGAGTGCTGGCCAGTTACCCACACCAGTAGTGAGAGCCTAGGTGAGTCATAACCTGCCCTTCCACTGCAGCAGGAAGCTTACTGACTCAGGTTCCACCACTTTCTCACCACTACCAAGTGATCACTGGAAGCTTCCTAAATGCCAAAATTCAGGGGTAAAAAGAAATCTCAATGGTCCAGTCCACCCAAGACAAGTCTAAGAGAGAAGGCCAAAGAAGAATATGGAAGTCTCACAACTAAAACTTCTAAAATGATAGCAACTGAGATAAAGAAACAAGTCCTATAGAAGAAATACGATCAGAAATAATCTCTCAGGTTAAAAAGAAATGACAACTGTGAAATAGTTGCTCAGTGACCTAAAGAAGACATAAATGAAGAATACAGGAGAATAGAAAAATGATAGAAACACTGAATAAACAATATAGGAAAGAATTAGAATGCATGAAACAGATTCAAACAGATACCCAGGAAATTAAGAATTCCATTGAAATTTGGCAAAACCACTTGAAGAAACTCACGATAGACTTTTAGACCTTGACGACAGAAGTGCAGCTAATTAATCTAAAAAGAAAGATCTCTCAAAACTAACAAGGAATTATGAAATAGCTATTTAGCTGCTACAAGATGATGCAAAAGAAAACAATAAGAGAATAATAGGTGTTAGTGAAATATCAGGAGTTAGCACAAATGACATAGAAAGACTATTTGCAGAAATAATTGCAGAAAAATGCCGAATATGAGAAAAGAATCTAATATAGATAAGTGAGGCATATGGAAACCCAAATAGCCATAATCAAAATTAACCTGCACCTACACACATAATAATCAAGATACCAGAGATTCAGCAAAATAGTATAATATTAAAAGCAGCTAGTGAGAAGAAACAGATCACCTACAATGGAAAGCCCATTAGAATTATGACATATTTCTCAAGATAAAACATAAAATCAAGGAGAGTTTGGAATGAAGTATTTCAGTTCCTGCAAGAAAATACCATACAACCTAGAATGATGTACCTTGCCAAAATATCTATCAAATTCCGTGGTGAGGTAAGACTCTTCAATGACAAAGAACTGATGAAATTCATGTTGACCAAACTAACCCAACAGATAGTACTGACAGATATTCTAGAAAGAGAAACTTCCACAGCTTCAAAAACAACAGGAGGAAGGAACTACCAAACAAGTAAGTAATTAAAAAGAGGAGTAAAGAACAGAACTCATAGCAGAATAATAAAATGATAAAGATAAGCCAACCCATCTCAGTTATAACCATCAATATAAATGGCCTCAATTCACCAATCAAAAGACACAGACTGGCAGAGTGGATTAAGAAACAAAATCCAACAGGATGCTGTATACAAGAAACACATTTAACTCAAAAGCAAATTTGCAGACTGAAAGTCAATGGATGGGAAACAATATAACATGAAATAAGAACACAGCAGAGGTAGCTACTCTGGTTGTCAACAATAACAACTTCAAAACAAAAATTCAAGGAGATAAAGAAGATCATTACATACTCTTTCAGGGAAAACTGAAAAAGAAGGAGATAACAATTATAAATATATATGCATTCAATGTAAGACCACCCAATTACAAAAGAAAAATTTTAACAGACATGAATAATCAAATCAGCAATAATACAATTATAATAGGAAACTTTAATATACCACACAAAGAGATAGATCAACTAGGCAAAAAATCAGCATAAAAATAACAGAATTAAGCCAAACTTTTGAATAAATGTACTTAGTAGACCTTTATGCAGTGTTTCATCAACAATGGCAGAATACACTTTCCCCTCAGCTGCACATGAACATTTTCCAAAATAGACCGTATACTAGTACACTGAGCATGCTAAAATCAATGCAAAGGAATTGAAATTATCCTATGAATACTGTCTGACCATAGTGCAATGAAACTGGAAATTATTGGTAAAAGAAACAACGGAAACACTATGAACACATAGAATTTAAATAAAAATGTCCTAGTAGTGAGACCCTGTAGACACTGTAATAAATACATTAAAAAACCCCAAAAGCCTCTTAAACAACCAATAGGTCACAGATGAAATTAAAGAAAAAATTAAAAATATTTACAATCAAACACACAGATACAACTAACTGGAACCTGTGGGGTACAATAAAAGAGGGAAATTTATAGAGCGAATTCATTCATTAGGAAAATAGAACAAGCCTAAATAAATGACCTATTGCTGCACCTCAAGCTGCTAGAAAAAGATCAAGTCAAGCCCAAAGCCCAAGGAAGGCAAAAATTATAAAGATTAGAAAAGAAATTATACAACGGAGCTAAAGAAAACAATACAAAGAATAATTAATGAAACAGTTCTTTGAATGAATAAATAAAATTGATAAGCAACCTTATCAAAAAAAGGAAAGAAAAAGCTCAAATTCATGCAGTAGGCATGAAAAGGGCAAAATCACTACAAACCTTGTAGAAATTCAGAAGATCATCAACACCTAATTCCAACATCTTTTCTCTCATAGGAAGGGAAACACAGAACAAACGGACAGTTTCTAGATACATATGAAATGCATACACTGAGTCAATAAGATATACAAACACTGATTAACCCGATAACAAGAAATGAAATTGAAAATGTAATAGAAAGCCTACCAACAAAGAAAAGTCCAGGTCTTGATAGATTCACAGCAGAATTCTACAAGAAATTTAGAGAAGATTTAATGTCAACATTTTTCAAAATCTTCAATGAAATTTAAATGGAAGCAATTCTTCCAAACTCATTCTTGGAGGCAAGTATTACTCTCCTACAAAAACCAGAGAAAGTCCCAAACAAAAAAGAGAACTACAGTCAAGCAACATTTAACATCTAGTTCAAATGTGACATATACAAATACAAAATAGTCATAAAATGCCCTATAGAGAAATATCAATTGCCTTATATAGCATGTTTTAATCTAGAATTACAACACATTTTGATTAACGTTTTGTCAAAATCATATAGGAGACAAAATTAAACAGCTGTGAGCAATTTTTAAATGAACTACATGAGCAGTTATGAGCAATGAGCAAAGACATCAATGTTTAAAGCACAAAATTTGTTACTTGAGCAAGTCCCAATTCAGAATTTATGAAAGAAAAGCAAACTCATACCTCTGTCCAATGATCTCAGTTGGAAACTCAAATGATACAGGAAGAAAAAACTGATCCCAAAAATGAGAAAGGGATGACCTCCAAAATGATAAAGGGGAAAAATGATCCCCAACCTGAAAAGTACCTGGGAGAAGTTAATGTTCTCTAAAACAAAGAATGAATTTTAGGAACAAATGGAGGTTATGAGCAGAATAGATTTACTGGGGAAAGAAACAGGGATTGATATACTAAATAAGTATCAATCACCCTAAAAGAGCCTAAATTAGTCAGGAACTCAGCCTCAACAGGAAGAACCCTTATTCCATATTCATGCCTGCTTGCTATATGACTTGCTTCCCAAATTGATCCTGATTTAACCAGCTTTACCTGAGCAATGGTGCTTGTAATCTCATTGGTCAACCATAGTTTTGCTCCACCTCATGCCCACCTAAGCGAGTTCCAATGGTTTTCACCTCAGGCCCACCTTATCACATGATTTTGCCCTATAAGATCCCTAAAAAGACAATTTCCCAGATAACCCACTAGGGCCCTCCTTCTGTTCCCCTCTTGGACAGAAGCTTTCTTTCCCCCAATAAATCTATTCTGCTCATAAAAATGAGAACTACAGACCAATCTCTCTAATGAATATAGATGTAAAAATCCTCAATAAAATATTTTCAAACAGAAAGCAGTAAATCATCAAGATTATACATCATGACCAAGTAGGATTCATCCCAGAAATGCAGGGATGCTTCAACATACACAAATTCATAAATATAATACACCACATTTATAGAGCCAAAGACAAAAACCACATGATCATCTTAATAGATGCAGAAAAAGCTTTTGGCAAAGTTCAACACTCATTCATGATAAAAATCCTACAGAAAATCAGAACATATACCCAATATCTTAATTGATAAAAGCCATCTATGAGCAACCAACAGTCAACATCATACTAAATGGGCAAAAACTGAAAGCCTTCACTTTAAAATCAAGAACAAGGCAAAGATGCATACTATCTCCACTCCTATTCAATATAGTTCTGGAAACAGCCAGAACAATTAGACAGGAGAGGGAAATAAAAGAAATAATGATTCAAAAAGAAGTGAAATTATCATTATTTGCAGATGATATTATACTCTACATAGAAGACCCCAAAAACTTCACTAAGAGACTTGCAGATTTAACAACCAAATTCAGTAATGTAGCAAGATACAAAGTCAAAACTAAAAAGTCATGAGCCTTTTGTACACAACAACCAAGTCTCTGAGAGAAATTGTGGAATCCATACTTTTTACAATAACATCCCCCAAAATGAAATACTTAATAATCAATCTCCCAAAGAAGTAGGAGACTTGTTGAAAAAAGAGATTAAGAAGGAGTTTAGAAAGTGGAAAGATGTTCCTTGCCCATGGATAGGAAGAATAAACATTGTGAAAATGGCAATACTCTCAAAACTGTTATACAGACTCAATGTTATCCTGATCAAAATAGCATTACTATACTCACAGGGCTAAATAAATTATTTCTGAAGTTCATCTGTAAGCCAGGCATGGTGGCACATGCCTATAATCCCAGCACTTGGGAGGGTGAGGCAGGAGGATCAGTGCAAGTTCGAGACCAGCCTGAGCTACAAAAGTGAGCTCAAAGCCAGCCTGAACTGCATAGCGAGACCCTGTCTCAAAAGGACAAAAGAGAAAGAAAGAAAGAAAGAAAGAAAGAAAGAAAGAAAGAAAGAAAGAAAGAAAGAAAGAAAGTTCATTTGTAAACAGAAGAGATCCAGAAATCCTGGACAACAAAGAAAAGGCAGGGGGGTATCACAATCTCTGACCTAAAATTATACCATCATGCTACCATGGTAAAATCAGCATGGTACTGGCATAAAGACAGACAAGAGGATCAATAGCACAGATTAGAACATACAGACACAATTACAAACACACTCAACCACCTTCTGTTTGACAAAGGAGCCAAATATGTTTACTGGAAGAAAGATATCTCTTTTAAGAAATAGTGGTGGAAAACTGGTTTTTCACATGGTGAAGGCTAAAATAAGACACATAACTATAAACATGCACTAAACTATGGTCATAATGGATAAAACGTTTAAACATTAAAACAAAAATACTAAGTTTTCTGGATGAAAATATAGGTAGAAATCTTAAAGACATGGGAGTAGGTAGAGAGCTCATGAACAAACACAAAACTGCACAGGAATCACTTCCAAGCATCCACAACTGAGATTTCATCTTTTTAAAACTTTCTACACTTCAAAAGAAATTATCAAAAAAGTAAAAAGCCCACAAGCTAGGAAAAAAATTGTATCTGACTCTCCCTCTGACAAAAGGCCTTCTATCTAGAACATAAAAAGAAATTTTAATATCAGGCCCCCAAAATTCAAATACCCAATCCAAAAATGGACATCTGAGATGGTTATACAATTCCCAGAGGAAGAATTACATATGGCAAGTAAATACATGAAAAAGTGTTCAGTATCATTGGACATTCAAGAAATGTAAATTAAAACAACTTTGAGATTCTCATCTCACCCCAGAAAGGATGGCTAATCTCAAGAAGTCAGTCAATAACAAATACTGGAAGAGTTGTGGAGAAAAAGGAG
>PVKN010026471.1:0-13812 GCA_004027915.1 Capromys pilorides | reverse complement strand
TTTGTGCTATGGATGGCTCAGCGTTGGGGGGGGGCGGGGGGGGGCACAGTATGTGGTGCCTGGGATTGAGCTGCAGTCCCAGAGGTGGCCTAAACTTCCCGATGCACATGCACTTTTAGACCTCTGAGCCATCTCACCAGCCCTATGGCTTTTCTTATGGTTATCACCACTCTATGTCTCTGACACTCAGAATTCTGCTATTGCTGCTTTTCCAACTGCCAAGACTTTTTGGTTCTTCAAATTCTGTCAATTCCCTGACATCTTCATTGTTATAATTATAGTCCAAGATATTTACTAGAAAAATCTAATCTCTACTATTCTTCCTCCTAAACAAAGCACAACTAGATTACCTATACAAAAAATTTTAAGTCACCCTCCTTCTCATACTGGGATGGAACCCTGGGTGCTCTATAACTGAGTTAAATCTCCCTACTACTACCCTTTTTACTTCATATTTTGAGATGGGGTCTCATTAAGCTGTCAAGGCTAGCCTTGAACCTGTGATCTTTCTGGCTTAGCCTTCCACGCAGCAAAGATAGCAAGTCTGGCAGCAGCTTTTTTTTTTTTTTTTTCCTATATTTAGGACAGGGTCTACAGGGACTCACTGCATAGATTGGACTCATAGTGAGTCTCCTGTTTTCAGCCTCCCAAGAGCTGGGATTACAGGTGCATGCCACCATACTCAGTCTAAATCATCCTCTCAGCAGGCCCCACAGGGTGGGGCTAGCAATTCATGCTAGGGAATAAACACTGGCCATGTGTTCTGTCTTAGCAGGCACTTTAATCCAATGAGCTATCAGGCAGGCCCAGTAGCTTCTTACTACTTGGGAAACAAAAAGAAAATCTTGGCTCTTATTTTCAAGGTCTTTTCTAATTTTGGCCATTTTTAGTCTATTATGTGTCCTTCCAATCTTTTCCTTTTTTTTTTTTTTGTGGGCCCTGGGTTCGAACTCATGACCTTGCACTTGCCAGGCAGGCACTCGTGCCACATAGTTATCAGACTGCCCCCTTCCAATCTTTTTCTGCAGCTACAATTGCCCAACTTAATCAATCCCCAAAGCAAATGTCTGATTATCTCTTAAAAATTGTTGTTCATCTGTTTCATTCCTATACCAAATCCTATAGCCAATATATATCTACTTTCTAATATTAGTGGGAACTGTGTCATATCTAGAGTCTCTATTTTCCTGAATTCATACTTCAGTCAACTCACTTTTCAACTATTCCATTAATCTTCCAACCAGCAGACCACCTGTTTATGTGCGTGCGCGTGTGTTTTAGGGGGGATCTTTTTGAGACAGGGTCTTGCTACACAGTTCAGGCTGGCCTTGAGCTCACTTTTGTAGCCCAGGCTAGTCTGGAACTTGCATCGATCCACCTGCCTCAGCCTTCCAAGTGCTGGGATTACAGGTGTGCACCACCATGCCCAGCTCTCTGTTTTTGAGACAGGCTCTTCCCATGCAATTTAGGCTAACCTTGACTCATGGTGTACCCTAGGCTGGTCTCGAACTCGAAAGGATCTTCCTGTCTCAGCCTCCTAAGTGCTGGGACTACAGGTATGTGACACCATTCCTGTTTGATAACCTGCCTTAAGCCTGTGTCCCTTTTAATAATTTCTCCCACACAATATCACTAGAGTTAACATTCAAAAAACAACAAGACAGTGCGTTACTGACTTTAAAACTGTTAACAATAACAATGAAGACTACATTGTGTGCAGTACTTAGTGCTAACAACCCCCCCAAAGTTTCCATTAATCATCCAAAACCCTCAGAAGAAGATCTTATTAACTCCACAGATGAGAAAAGTAAGGCTTGTGAATGTTAAGTATCATGTTCACGGTGAGAATTCCAGTGGTAGAACTAGGTTGTTCAACACCAGAGCTTGCACTCTTAGCCATTCAAAGGCTATCTATCCTGCTTACTAGCTTAAATTTCAACGCCTCATTGTGGTATACAAAAGATCCTTTCCAGTTTTATCTCCCAATCCTTGTCAAGCATTTTACATATTATTGCCATATACAACTCTATGCCTTTTGGCTTCCCTTTTTTCTACTCCACTTCTACCTTAACTAGAGAAATCAGACTCATTCTTCCAGGACTACCTCAAAACATTACCCTCTCAAAGATGCTGTTTCTTCAAATTAAGATAGTCAATTCCTTCTGATTATCATTCTAATAGGATGCTTCCAATTCCTTACATATGTTCCCCTCACTAGATTGTCAGTGCTGCAAAAGAATCTATCTTAGTTAACATCTTAAAATTTCTGTATCTTCAATGTCCAATACAATGGCTGCTGCACAAGTAGGTGATCCACTTTTTTTTTTTTTTTTTTTTATGGCAGGCTCAGCCTGCCCTGGGGGTGGGGCTGGCGCAGCATGTGGTGCCAGGGATCAAACTGCAGTCCCTGCAGTGGCCTAAGCTTTCCTAAGCAGGTGCTTTAGACCACTGAACCATCTCGCAGGCTGGCTGCTGCACAAGTAAATGTCACCTTCCTTTGCATATTTCAATCCTACCCATCCTTCAAGGCTTCTTTCCTCCTATATAAAAACTTTCCTGGACCATTCCACTCCAGAGTCACTACTATCTCCCTTCAAATTCAGAAGACTTGCTCACTATGCCAATCTAATGGTAAATATTAATCACGTCTGAACTTTTTATGAATACTTAACTGCCCCAAGGATCAGGACTGCTTTTTTACCTTTTCTTACTTTTATTGTCTCCCCACCATTTTAAAGCAGAAGCAGCAGGAGTTTATTGAACAGTTGCCATTTGAATCACTCCATATTTCAAAATGTTTTTTTAATCATTTATTTACTTATTTGTTACAGAGTCTCCCTATGCAGTTCAGACTCAGTGATTCTCCTGTCTCAGCTTCGCAAATGCTGGGATTACAGGCATGTGTTACTACACCCGGTCCCAGTGGCCAGTACGGCACACTTGGGGTTCCAGGGTTGTCACGGCATGCAGTGCTGAAGATCAAACTCAAGTCCTTGCACTTGCCCGATAGGCACTTGGACCACCAAGCTATCTCCCCAGCCCTAAAAATATTTTATATACCATCTCTTTGTGTGGTGGAATAAAGTCATATGATTGGTGCTAAAACATACTGAGGTTCTTTTCATCAAACTTTTCTTTATAATTCTTGCCAATTCATTCGATAGCTCTGGGACTTGAAGCCTTTGACTCTCTACTGAGCATCTGATTTTCCTACCTGGCATTATCCTTCTAAGATAACTTCCCTCTCATACACATACACACACACACACACACACACACACACACACACATTATATTCTCTGTTCCTTTGATTTCTCTTGGACACATGGTACTGAAGATTTATTTTAGTATGGTTAACAGTTTAATGGGGGTGGAAAGAAAAAGAAAAATCTTTTTTTAAGAGTTATCTTTTACATAGTCTACAGAATAGACCATATACACAAAACTTAAAGAATCTAAGCTGCTCTGACATATAAAATACTACAAGTAAGAAACAATGAAGTAGGGGGCTGGGGAGACAGCTCTGTTTCACAAAGTCCCTGGCTGGCAAGTGTGAAGTCATGAGTTCAAACCCCAGTCCCGCCAAAAAAAGTAAACAATGAAGTAGCTATATGACCCTAAGATCTATATGAATCATCTTAAAATATGTAACAAAATTAATCAATCCTAATAAAGCTAAGATACTAAAAAAGTGTGGTCAAATGACCTCAGATTTAGAAGCAAGATAGCTGGCAACTGAAACTAAATGAACCATAATATTGCCCATTAAAAATACATTCAGTCTATAAAAAGCATAAATACTTCAAGAATTTGGTTCAATCTGAATGTGTGGTAATTGACAGCTACTAAAACCTAATAGAGAAAATGTTAAATGTAAAAGAAAATTGTCACATTCAAGTTACTAAATGAACATACACACAATGCAGACAATGCTCTCTAAGTGATAAAGGTGAATTTTTGTGTTATAACTAACAGAATTAGTAATGTCAAAGGTAATACAGCTTTATAAATCTAGGACCTGATCTCTGTGGGAAAATGTACGTATTTATAGTATATTGAAAAAAAAAATGTAAGTATCGGAACAATTCAGGTCAAGTAAATTTCGGTGGGAGGAGAAAAATATATAGAAATTTGTTTTGTGTTTTAGTTACCACATCAATTTTGCTGATGGGCACAAGGCAAACATGCTTATACACTAGATGTTTTTTCCTAGTTTATTTCCATTACTTGCAACTAAGGCACAAAAATGCTTAACAGAATGTAATTAAAAGGGCTATACTATTTCACCTAATTCGTTTATGGTATTATCAATTTTGAAACAGAAGAATCTGACCTGAGCTAGCAACGAGACAAGGCTCATAACCAAATTTAACTAACCAGGAAACCGAACCACCCATAATCGGTGACTTGTAATTGCTACTGATAATGTTAGTCACAAGCTTATCACATTTATACATTAATCAACCACAGTATTTGAATCATCCAAACCTCACAAAAAGTAAATTTCAGGCATCTAATACTATACTCAGAAAAATCTGTATCTCTTTAAAGCTGGGTGTGATGTGTACATCTGTAATTCCAGTACAGGGGAGACTGAGGCAGGAAGATTACTATGAGTTAGAGGTCAACCTGAACTACACAGTCTACAAAATGAGACACTTCTGTCTCAAAAAACCTAGTAAAATGAAACCTATATGACGAGCTGGAGATTGTGGTACACACCTATAATTCCAGTCCTGGGGGGCTGAGGCAGGATGATTTCAACCTCTAAGCCAATTTAAACTATCTACTAATAACAAAAAGCACTGTTTAAAAATAAGGGCTCCAGTGATAGTTCAGTTGTGGAGTGTCTGTCAACTGTGCCAGAGGCCCTAAGTTTTATGCCCAATACTGCCAAAAGAAATAAAGTAAAAAAACTAATAAAAACCAAAGCAGAACTGTAACCATAAAACAGAGGCCTTCTCACTAGGATAGAGAACATAAACTTTAGAGACAATAAAGAAAAGATTCAGGAGTAAAAGACTACTTGTATTGAAAATAAGGAATGCCTATAAAATGGTACAAAACTAGCACATACTAGACTTAATAAATTTTCATTTTAAGTTTAACTTAAAATGAACAAGTGCAGTGGTCATCAGTTTTCAGAAACATCACTAAATGTAACACTAATGTACAAAAATTGGATTCAAAAGGTAAGAAAGAGGCATGGAAATGAAATTTAAAAGTGTAATTTGTAGCCTATAGGAAAGGCAGACTTTCAAGTAACTGCATAAGAAGCTAGAGACAAGACTCTAGTACAAACTAATCTGTTACACACTATATCTAAACATGTGCTTCCAATCAGAAATTCTAACTGGCTAATAAATTCCATAATAAAATGAAAGCTGTCTCCATGAAGAGGATACAACAGTTTAATCATATATTTTACTAATAAATTATATTAATTGATAGACATGCTTTTAATTGATAAGCATATTTTAGTTCTAATTTTCTATACTAGCAAGTTTCTCTGCCACTCACCCAGATCAAATGGCTTTTATTCCATATTAATAAGCTATGACAGTTAACTGGACTTGCATCTCACCCCTAAGGAATCTGCCTTATGCCTGGAATTTCATCTTTACTGCATTACAATGATGCAGGGAAAACATGATACATATGACAAGGAACAATAAGATTCACATGCACAAGGATAACAAATTCACTGTTCAAGAATGTGACTGGTTACCAACAGTTTGACGAAAAGTGCCCACGGTGTGTGAATAAATATATTCACACGCAAAAGTACTAGTATAAAATGAGGCCGCCTGTCTCCTGTTCCCACATCCATAAAACACTAAGATTTCTTGACAGGATGAATGCCTTAACTTCTTTTCTTTTTAAAGATTTCTCAGAACAAGTTGTCCATAACACTCTATTCAGCTCATGGTCCAGCAGAGTACACTAACAGGCCAGCCTCTGAGATCCACATAAGTCTACATACAAATTAGTGGGGTTTTTTTTGTTTTGTTTTGTTTTTTGAGGCAGACTGAAAGCTTTAACTTGAAAAAGAAAAATACGCTAAGGAAAGATGTTTTCTTGTTTTTAAATATTTTAGTTTCACGTTTCTTTTTGGGTTTTTTGTTGTTGTTGCTGCTGAACCAGGGATCTAACTCAGGACCTTGCACTTGCCAGGCAGCCCACTTGTGCCCCCGAGCTATCTCTCCAGCCCGTTTTAAAATATTTTAATGGAATCACAAACTCATCTTAAAACTGGGTTAAGTGCTCACATACAGTGCCAGTACAACAGTAACAAAACGAATTATCTCTTTAAAAAAAAAAATGTAAAACCAAAGAAACATTCTACAACGATTATAACTTACTGGCCAAGATACACAGGAAAGAAAATTTTCAGATTTTAAAAATCAAGTTGATGAGTTTTCTCAAGGAATTAAGAGTATCACACAACTACCAATTAGCCTTTAATTTGCTTTAAACAAATTTGTTGACATGCTTTGGATACAGGTCCATAAATTCCTCAGAACATTTAACTTTTTCCACTCTAGTGTGGGAGTGTGTTTATACGGGAAGAGTAACCTCTCTGGCAAAACAGTGTCGGTGATTTTCCAATTTCTTCCCATCCAAGAGTCTTTGTCTTTCCCTCTCACACTCCCCTCTCCCCTACTCTGCACGTACAGCCTAGGCCCCCAAATCTTGCCCCGACTCTTTGTCCAATCCCATACGGCGCCCCCGTTTCCGTGCTGGGTGGCACCTGAGGGCCGAGCACGAACCCCTGCGGCTGGTGCTAGGCAGACGGACGGGGCGGACGGCTGTCACCGGGGAGCGGGCGTGGGCCCGAGCCGAGGAGATTTCTGACTGCTCCTAGCCCGGCCCCGCGTGACTGAAGGTCTCCGAGCCCCTCGGTCAGCCCCGGGAAGCCAGGAGCGCAGCTGTCGCGGGAAAGGAAGCTAATCGCGGTGCCGAAGCTGCTCTCACAGCCCGAATAGAAAGAGAAGGGGGCTCACTGCGGCGCACAGCCCCAGCCCCGGGACTAGGGAAGCTCGACAGCAAACCCCCGCCCCGGAGCGAGCTGGAGACCGCGGAGCCACCGACTCAGCCCAGCCCAACAGGGGCCCGCCCAGGGGCCACTCCCCAAGGGAGGCAGCCAGTCACTCGCTCGCCCAGTCGGGCCCGCTCCCGAGGGACGGGCTCCCGCCCGCCCTCAAACACAGCTCCTCACGCCAAGCTCCCGGGATTCGGCCACCTCTCACCTTTGACGACGCGGTCAGCCCCAGGAGGGGGCGGCGGGGGTGGAGGCGGGGGCGGTGCAGCCCGGGCCGGCTCCGGGGCGGCCATGCTGGGCCCGGGGCTCGGCTAGGCGCTGGGCCGGGCGGGGTTGGGGGCGGGGGCGGCGGCTACCAGAGCCAAGCGGCGGCGCCGCCGGGGAACATGGCGGACCCTTTCCCTTCAGAGGGGCTAAGACCATCATGCACCGCGCGCGCGCGGGGGCGGAGGCGGGACAGGCTCTAGGGACTTGAGCAAAATTACTGAGGGTAGGAGAACAGCAGCGCGAAACCAAGGGATCAGGTTAAAATTCTTTGCAGGCAGAAATGAAAGTGAGTAAAGGGGGCAGTTGGTAGTCAAAGATGTAGTAAATGAGTGTAGGAAGGCCACAGGCTCCTTGTAAAATGGAGAGCCCTGATCAAACTTCACAACCTTCACAACCTCTACGAATAAATGTGTAACAGCCATCGGATTTGACTAATAAAGAGTTGACGGGATACAAGGGAACAGAAGAGGCATTGTAGATTGTACTGCAGATACATGACTATTAAAAGTCTGAAATAGAATTCAGGCTCCTGGGTTTAGAGCTTGATATTGCCAACAGTTTGAACGCACAGAATAAGAATCCAGCCGATGCAGTCTAAGGTCCAAGATCAAAATTGGTACAGAGAAGTGAGGAAATGACACCAACATACTCAAATAATCTGCACAATTCTCCTGAGGACATAGCCTCCCTTTGAGTCACTGAGAAAACAGATTTGGAAGGCAGAGAGCCAAAAAGAGAATTGGAAATTAGTTCCTTGTTTCAGCACACAGAATTCAGAACCAGGTGATCTACAGAAGTTTTGTAGATCTCTCTCGCCTTCAGGGGGAAGGTGAGAGGAAAAAGAGCACAAATCTATAATTATTAGATATGTGCAGGAGTTGATAGCTCAGTAGTATAAGTGCCTGCCTATCAAGGGCAAAGTCTTGAGTTTGATTCCTGCTACCAAAACAATAATTATTATTAGACATGCATTGCTTGAATGGAGGACGGGGACCAACATATACTGTATTTTGAGGGCGTAGGATCCAAGTGGGATGGAGTGTGAAATTCCTGCATATCTTCCCACTCAAAACATGCTCACAGTCTGTTCATAACGAATGGTGATAATTAGGTAAGCAATAGAACAAAGGTCTCAGCATCCTCTTTCTTTGTGTCAATCTCAATAATAAGGGGGAGGGGGAAGCTCAATGGCCATTCTTTTTTTTTCTTTTTTTTTAAATTTTATTTATTTATTTGCTTGTTGTGTTTGTTTGTTTCTTTATTTATTCATTTTGTGGCTGGCTCAGCCTGCCCTGGTGGTGGCGCTGGCGCAGCATGTGGTGCTGGGGATCGAACTGCAGTCCCCGCAATCGCCTGAGCCCTCCTAAACAGGTGCTTTAGACCACTGAACCATCTCGCCAGCATTCTTTGCAAAGCTCACAAAGTATCTTTTGAAAGAAGAGACTCAGGAGCAAAGGGGTGAAAATGGTGTCAAAGTGCCATAAATTCCCAGGTGAAGGAGCCATGGAACAGTAAGAAAGGAACAGGAGGCATACCTGGAACAGGAGAGAAAGGTACCAGGAGTTCCTGGACCACCAGTGCATTTGCAATAGAACTTTGAAAACCCAGAAAAATCTCTTCAGGAATGGAGGGAGTAGGTATGTTAAGTATTGGGTTATTCTGGCAGGAAAGGGACAGGAAACATACTAGCAACACTAACAACAAAGAAAGGTACTGTATTTAAGGGCTAGTTGACTCCTACCTTGAGTATATATCCCTTAACTCCTTTATTGCTCATTTTTCACTCAATCAAAAGATTCAAACAATCTGTCTACCCCTTTTCAGCCCCCCTCCACCCCATATATAAGAGCATACAAAAGGGAAAAATGACAACAAACTTCATTAAATAGAACTATCTTATAGATTTATTAATGAAAAATACTTTACAAAAACACTATGTTTGGCCCTAAAATAGATCAGCTGACTGAGGGTTTACAATGGCGACTGAGCAAGTGGCAGTGATGGCTCTGCTGCTAAAGACAAAGGGTTTGTTAGTGTTCCTGACTCCATCTCCTCAGAATGGTCAATGTTATGTTGGCACCTCTGCACGCTAGGTTTGGGACATGGGAAAGATTGACAGGCCATACATAATACCTCAGCAGGTCAGCTTCCCTGGATGATGTGGTCAGGACCCTCCAAGGATGGGAGATGGGGAAAATCGAGCCAAGTAATAGGAACAGATGGACAAAGTAAAGTAGACTTTGCAACTGTAGTAGGAACCAGCTGATGAGGGTTCCCGTGGAGGGTGGGAACAGAGCAGTATCTGCGAATGATGACATTATGACACTAAGGAATGGCTAGTGTCCAGGGTAATAGAATAAATTCAACTTTAAAGTGGCTCATGTAAGCCCTAAATAGCAACTGCTTCCTTTTGCTAGGGGAATCTAAGTTGGAATTTAAAATATTTCTTCCCAAAGAGCCAGGTCTCTATAGACATTCTTGGTACTCCTAAAAGAAACTGCCAGTTCTCACAACCATGACAGGGATGCAGGGTGCCAACTTTGCCACAGTAGTTCTATAGAAAAAAAAAAAAAAAAAAAAAAGCACAGAAAAGGGGTAAGCCTGCTATGCTGCAGGACTCTAGCCTTGTTCTGCTGTGTTCTAGGAGCATCTGCTAGAACAAACAGAAACCTCTCTCTCCTGTCCTCCTGAGTCCAGATGGGGGGACATAACTGCTTTGCCTCCAGTCATCATCTGGGGGAATATCTACTCTTCGAGGACCAGGTATTCGTGACACTGGAACAGAGACCAAATTGCAAGCTGACCTCCGGGATAAATGAAGACTGCTGGATGGTGAAGACACAGGGTGAATAGTGGATGGGTAGGTGGGTGAATGAAAAAGATCCCCCCAGGACTGAGAATGAGGAACCTGGAAGCCCTGGCTTCTGTCTGGTAGTGTGGCAGTGTGGGTTAGCTGAGGCTTGCACCCTGGGGTACTTAGGAGTCTGGCCCTAATATGTTGGTTTGCCTCTGACCAAGGTCCCAAGAAGGCGTCAGTTCGGGAACGATGGGGGAGACTCCGATAGGTCAAAGTCCTTCCTGGGTGTTTGACCCCTTGGGAAGTTTCACTCCTGTCACACATAGCCAAAAACTGCTGGACATTCCTTGAAGTTCCTGAGGAAAGAAAAGAAATCCAGAGATTGAGTATCTTCATAAAATAATCCTCTTTCTCAACAGATCACCAATGGCTGTTTCACCCAACTCTTTACTCCCACAAAAGCATACACACAAAGAAAACCCCCATCTAACTTTGTTTTGTTTGTTTGTTTGTTTTGTCTTTGAGATAGGGTCTCACTATGCAATTCAGTCTGGCCTTGAGCTCACTTTTGTAGCCCAGGCTGGTCTTGAACTTGCATCGATCCTCCTGCCTCAGCCTCCCAAGTGCTGGGATTACAGGCGTGCGCCACCACACCCGGCCTTTGTTCTTTTTTATTTTTTAAAATTCTTACATACATCAAAAGAAAGTCTCTTACCTCCAACTTGAGCAAATAACAGTCTCCTAAATGTTGCCATACCTACCTTGCTCCACTATAATTCCTGCAACACACACACACACACACACACACACACACACACATACACATATACAAAATAGCCCCCAGTATAGCAGATGCACTACCCTTGCAACGACTACTTATTGAACAACTAAATTTTCTCTTAGCTTTACTTAACATAGTGGTACCTTTAATAAGGCTGCCTGTGCTTACATTTGTGCCAATCCCCTTTCTGTTCACACCACTCTTCTACATACACAACGTAGAATGCCTTTTCTATACATTCTATATTGGCACTGTTGATATCGTTAACTAATAATTCTTTGTGGGAGATGAGGAAAGATTGCCCTATATATTGTATAATGTTCATCAACAGCCTAGACCTCTACTCATTGAGTACCTCCTCTTTCCTACACTGCCTTAAACAGAGACTCAGAACACGAGGAAGAGTAGAACAGTGCCTTATGGTAGGAGGTTAATGAAAGCCATAAGCATATCCACCCTACCGATCTGGGTTTGTTAACAGGGTAAGGCTACTCCAGATACAGGGTCTTTCCAGGCTCCCCTTCGCTCCTTATCCTTATACTCCCTCAGCAGAGACTGTGAATAGGAGAGAAATTAGTAACAGAGACAATGCTCTGTTTTGGGGGAAATCCCAAATACTGGGTATTAACTCCCATTGATCACTTAAAAGGTTATTGTATCATGACTAAAATAATTCATTCTCACGAGGACCCAACTCTAGGAGTCCCAGGTTAGAATTTTGTCTTTTTTAAAAAGTTCTTTTGAGATAAGGTCTTTCTATATAGCTCAGACTGGTCTTAAACTCATTATGTAGCCTAGGCTGCCTTGAATTCACAATAATCCTCTTGCCCTAGGCTCCCCAAGTGCTGGGATTATAGGTGTGCACTACCATGCATGATGCCAACTTAAGATTCTAATCTGAAAAGTCATGGTGCCTAAGAGATAATTAGTCACAATTCACAGAGGTAATACTCAATCTTAAGGCAGTAATTTATACCCTTACAACACTCCACCTTGAGACACTCTGACCCCCCTGTATAATTGGACCCTTAAGAGTCCCTTGGAAATACACTGCAACATATAATATTACATTGAGGGGAGTTACCTTGGGGTCTATAAGGCTCCCCTGCCATGCTGGGCATCAGGGCATCTGGGGACAGGAACTGTGGTTGGGGAAAGTAGAGTTGGGAATCAAGGAGAAACACAGGAGGATCATGGATGACAGGGAGGGAAGAGGAGCTGGAACAACGGCTCCCGGTTTCCAAAGGCTTTCTCCTTACGTTTGATGAATCCTTGTAATGAGACAAGACAAAAAACACAAAAATGAGGATTAACACACAGCAGGATGTGATTGGGTAAACACAGTGAGGCAGACAGGGGAAATGGAATACAAATATGCCTTATTCTAAAGAGGAACCCTATTTAACTCTCTTGGTCAGCCCTTCTAAAAAATTTAAATTTCAGATTCACTTCCCTGCACCAGTTTCCATCATTTACCTCATCTTCTTAAACCTACCATTCAGGTCTATAGCAAACTTTTGTCTTTTTGAGACAGGGTCTCGCTATGCAGTTCAGGCTGGCCTTGAGCTCATTTTTGTAGCCAGGCTGGTCACAAACTCACATGGATCCTCCTGCCTCAGCCTCCCAAGTGCTGGGATTACAGGCATGCGCCACCATGCCCGGCTCTGTAGCAAACTTTTTAATGTTAACAGTGCAACAGAAATGGGGAGAGACAAGAGACAGAGAGGAAGAGGGAGAAAGAATATGAATTAAAGTCTGAGAAAATGAGAAAAAAAATTATATTTACTGTTAAGTATTTGGAGCTAAAATGTTGAATCGAAAACTCCATCTAGGGCCAGCCAAATAGCTCAGTAGATTAAAGCGCCTGCAAGCAGGTGCAGGGGCTGGGGCCCAATCCCCTGACCTGCAGTGCTGGCCATGCGCCCCCCCTCGGGGGGCGGGGCGGGGGGAAGGTATGCTGAGATGGCTGTTGAGACTGGGCATAGTGGCGCATGCCTATAATTCCAGCTCTTGGGAGGCTGTAAACAGGCGGATCACTACGAGTCTGATCTCGTAGTGAGACCTTGAACACCCTGTAGACCCTTCCCTAAAAATAAAATAAAATAAAATAAAAAGAAAACTACTCCATCTGCTAACCTGCCACCACTACATTTAAGCACAGCTTCCTCCCTTGCCTGTCAAATTTACATTCATTAATACTTGTGTTGTGTGCTCTTACACCTTATTATTGACTTATGGTTAAAAAAAAAGTCCCTGTTAACATTTGAAACATTAATACACCCAAAATTAAATGGATATTCTTTCAAACTTGTCCTCCTAGTACCATATTCTAAATTACTCAGTCAGAACAGTGACATTGCCCTTGACTTCTGATTTCCCACTCACAACTCCATTATGTCAAGTATCCCCATTTCTGGCTATGGATTTCATATTTAAGTTCAGTGACGGCAAAACAACAGACTTCAATATGATTTTCCCATATTACCTGATTACCTTGATCTATAAAATCCTATGAGATAGGGCACTACTGATCTTTCTCACTTTAACTCCAACTATTCCTGTATCTTTTACACTTTTATATTCTTTACTTTTTTTTTTTCGGGGGGGGGTTGGGGGGGGGGGTGGGTAAGCAGGGCTTGAATTCACCTTGCCAGGCAGGTGCTTAAGCTGCTGAGCTATCTCCCTAGCCCATTTACACTTTTAATGTTCATGACACACATCAACTCACTCCGGGCCTGAACATTTATTGTTCCTATTACCAGGAATGTTTTCTCAAGGCTCAAACCTGCATATCACTGCAGTCTGATCAAGTGTTATTTCCTTAGAGCTGATATCCTTCATTACCATATCAAAAATAGTCCCAGGAAAGCTATTGTTACTTTTTCTTTTGGTAGGAATGATGACTGAACACAGTCACTGAATCAC